>JAVCKT010020520.1:0-21638 GCA_032273925.1 Rhynchotus rufescens | reverse complement strand
ACTCTTGGCAGAATGAAAGATTAATTTTAACCAAGAACCCAGGAAGAATATAATCAGACAGAACCCGAGGAGAAAGTCTTGTCAAACATGGCCAGGGAGGGAAAAAATTGGAAGATTCTGTCTGTTCACTGTTCACACAAGTATCTAGCAGCTAAAATGAATTAGAATAACCAGTTTGCATTACTTTATAAAAAAAGAATGGAAAGGATAAAAGCAAAAGGGTTTTATAAACAAAGTGCAGAAATTTGTTTGCTGCCTCTTCATTTCCTTCAATCAACATCTTAACCCTTGGAACAGGATTTGCCAATATCCCAAATAGCTCCACCAAGCTGAACACTGCTGGCAGGGCTAAACTGCCGCTTTAGAGTGGCACAAGGGTGAGAATCAGGGTATTTTGACATCATTTTGGTTGCCTTGTGATTGACGAGGCTAATTTAATTAGCAACCTTGTGTGTTTGTTTCTCATTTCATGAATTACCAGTTCCAGGCTCTCAAAAATTGCTACTCCCATTCAGAGAAACAATCCTAGACAAAAGCAGCTAAGCCATACCCAAGAAGAAACTCCCTTTGCCTATGATCCCCAGGGCCTAGATCAGTGATAGCAGTGATAATTACCTCCCCTTGTCCTAAACTGCGATTTCTGATCAGAGATCCATTTCAAATGCTGCAAAATAAGAGGCCAAAGACTCTAATACCATTGAAAACTCTACTATAGAGCTCCTAGCAAGTTCACCAGACCTAGGAGCACACTGGCAGTGCCAACAGGCAATCCTATCTGTTCGCACTAAGTAGCAATGTTTCTCCAAAACAGCTTAGGCCAGCAGTTCTACCTAAGTGATGGGAGTAAAATGAACTTCATTCAGTAAAATGAACATTCAGTAAAATGAACAAAGAAAAATAAAAAAAAAACCAAAAGAAAACAACAAGAGTGGTGCCATTAAGCATAAACACTTTTGCTTTTAAAATTTTCTAAATTCAATGAGATACGTGAAAAGGAAATACTTGAACTGTTTGGTGACAGACAGTGTATGCAGTCTGTACAAACTATCCTAGGAGCTATTCTTCTTCACACAGATAATTCCACTTAAAATAGAGAAAGCCTGCAATTATTTCAATACTAGAAAGCTGGCCCAAATTCTTATTAGCATAGCTCACAATGGTCAGTTTCATATTTATAAACTTCATAGGGGGATAAAAGCTGGATTTAATATCAAACAAGATGTCAGAAGATGCCTGAGGTCTTCCTCCTTTGAGGACCAGCTAACATCACTAGCTAGATATAGTGAATCTCCGACTCTGAGGAACCTGAACCATGTTTTTAAAGCTGAAACTTGTTTGAGTTTCAGCTGAAACTGTTTGAGACTGAGATTTACAGCCTGGAATGAGGAACTCTGAGAAGGGGTATGCATGTGTGTGGGGAGAATCATAAAAATTTGCAATTATAAAAGGAAGAAACATTTGATAGGTGAGAAATTTACTGTAATGCATTTTTGTGATTGCTCTTTGCTCATTCAAATAACATAATCTGAGTTATTCCCCTAAGCATTTTGCTCAGGTCTAACACAACCTTCTCTTCCTTTCACAATAACACATCGCTCCTGGGCTCACAATGCAGCCTTATCATCACCTGGTGGGATGAGCAATTGCCGAGTGATAGAAACCCATCTGATGTCCTCTAGAATCCCACTATCAAAATTGGCTTTAAAAAGATTAATTTAACTAATTAAAACTTGTGAATCAAACAGATCTATGAATTTTTGGCAGTTCTTTAAACCTGCCTATGAAGCGAGCTCATGGGGAAAGCCTTTTGCACATCATGCTGCTAGGGCCGTCTGGGCTTCACTGCCTGGGTAATTTTGAGGCCTATGGGAGAGAGATAGGAAAGGTATGTATAACATCTTTCTGAGCTGTTTTTGCAAGGCATTTTGGTCACAATGTTGTAAAAGCATCCCTTTAGACAGTGCAACATTACAGTTCAGGGCAAAGCCTTTAACAAGCTCTGCTATGGGAAAGGCTTAACTGGCTGGTACCTAAAATAGGTCAGAGACGAGTAGAAAGGAAAAAGCATCCAGCTGAGCTGTAGTATTGCTCTAGGGCATAAGGAAGATGGCTAGACTTGAATATCATAGTGACACTTCTGAATGGGTCTTCATATAGTGTTATGGCTGAGCGTCAGAGAGGAATGAGGCAGGTCAAGGTTTGCAATAGGTTTTTGGAGTTATTCTAGTTCAGGAACAAGAGTTCAAATGGCGACATTAATTAGAATTTAAAGGTCTAGGAGAAATAAAAACAGTTTGTTACTTGTAACAAATCATAACAGGTTTTTATAGGGAAAAAAGTTGCTCAAAGAATCCCGGACAGTGTATTTTTCTTCCTCCCGTGACCTTTTGCTCAATTTCACATAAAATTCAGTGATTGACATGCTCATCTGTGCTCTTTTCCTGTACTTCTGGGTTTTTTTTCCCTCCATCTGTATTTCATCAAGACAGAAAGTAAGCACACTTAACCTGTCCCCTATTCTTACCTACTTGAATTCAGGATTATCCTCTCTCCAGAAAAAAAAAGTAATTAAGAAAAGCAGTTTTTAGCTGTGTGTTTCTTCTAGCTAAGGACTCCAGAGTACTTTGTAAAGATTAATTTTATTAAATCTCCATTTCTTAGTAGTGTTATTGGTAAGTACCATGAAGAAGCTATTTGGAAGCCTGCCACCTGCGATGCACTCTGCTTTCCCCTCTCAGCACAGACAGGAGTTCCTTGCCCAAAAGTCTGCTTTGCCGCAGGACAGAGCCCCCAAACGCGGCTGTCTTCACCCTGCGCAGGCACTGCCAGATCCTGTCCGTGGCCTTCTCTGTGCAGGTGTTATCTGCAGCAGGCAGCTGGAGCATCTGAGGAGAGAACTCCAAGCAAGTACGTCTCTGTGCTCTTAGATATGACTCAATTGCAAAACAAAATAAAAAAAACAAAACTGCTCTTCCAACTTTCCTTACCTAAACATTTTTTTTTTTTTTTTAACTGCCAAAATCTTCAAATAAGAAGTGGTTGCAGAGACACTGTGCATGCTGTCCCTTGTGTTCCTACATCCATTCAGTACCTTGAAACTGGAAGTCTGCAGAGGTGTAGCTTCATGTATAATAGATATAAAGTTGTCTAACGCAGGCTTCCTATGCTATGCTTATAAGACATGAACGTGAAGTAACAGTCAAGAGATGCCTCAAAAATCAATGAACTCAATCAGTTAGAATCTTAACACTGTCCACAACAACACAGGGAACATGATGAACACCGCAAGGTTAAATGGTAATTTTAAAATAAAAACGGAAAAGATTCCCCAAATGTTTTCCTATGTAGGAAGCAGAGTGGAAGATGAAAAAAGGAAAAAAACCCAGATACTATGTGCATCTTAAAAAGCGCTGAAATAGAGTGTGGAATTTTCATCTCAGACTGGCCTGATGGTTCCTCTAATCCAGTCCTCTGATCTGACAGGGGCCAGTCCCACATGGTTCATTTACCAAATGAATGACTTTTGGAAGTCCTAAGGAGCTTGCTAAACTGGTAAAGTTACCAGTGGCTCAGTTTGGATTCCATATGTTTTTAATAAATGCACTTCCATACCAGCTGGTATTTGGTTGCTGCAATTCATTTGCAAACATGATTAAAAATTCAGTCAGGATTAATCTGTATTTTTCACTTTTTAAGTACCTTCAAACAAAATCACCTACAGCAATGCATATGGTAATCAAGTCGAGAAGAAAAAAGCTTAGACATGAAAAAGGACATGGGTAAAAGGTAAAGTTATTAAAATTTGAATTATTTCTTTCCTACAGGGTTTTGAGATATTGTTCTTTAACTTTGGATATGGCAGCTCCTCTGCATCTGCTTCACCTGATATGAATAAATAATTGACAATCAGCTGGCAGCCTTTTAGAAGCAGCACATGAAATACATAAATAAAGTTACAGAAAAATAGGAAGTCTGCATACAATAGACTCAAAAAGAGAATTTGTGAACTCTATTGTAGGAACTTAACTACATTTGAAATTAATTCAGTGCAATACTGGGACGGCTACGTTACAGAGAGCAATACAAGTAGCTCGAGAGGCAAAAGGAGAAGCCACAACGAGCACTTGGTGCAGCCCCAACATCTCCGAACACCTCTGAGGAACCAGTTGTCCTTGGAGTGAACAGGCCACTGCAGCATGAACAAGGTGCAGACCCATTAGCCAGGTGTCCAGTGCTCTCAGGGTCAAATCAGGAACCTCAGAGAAGCAGAGAAAAATGCTCGTCTGAGAAATGCTCTAAAAATACTATATGAAATAAAATGCTTTGGAAAGATATTTACTATTTGGATAACTGTATTTGATTTTCTTCAGCTCTAGAGCTTCTCTGGGTTGAGGAAGGTTTATTTCCTTAACTCCCAAAGCCAGTCCTCACTAAAATTAAAATTTCTTCCAATCAGCTGCAATATACATTGCTCATCTTTGATTATACATCAGGAAAGGAGAGCCAAAGAAGGTTCCAGCTCTGGAAGTGATGGGGAACTGAACCTTTGTGGAGTTTCTCTCCTTTGTTTCAAGGAAAGTGCAGGTGGGCTGAAGGGGTAAATAACTCAATATATAAAAAACTTTCTACATTCACTTCAGGCAGAGCAAATGAGGTGCTCTGTATAAACACAATAATATAAGCAGGGAAGGTGTTCTGTACACATGCTAACAAAATTTAGTTCCAAGCTACAGAATTAAACATCTCTTTCCCTAAAACTGTGATAAGGATCATGGCTCTTATTTAAATATGAGAGAGTAAAGAGTGTTTATAAGCTGTCTTGAATATTTATCAGAAGACAAACCAAAATAGTCACCCTGCTCTGAACCTGCTGCCAGATGAGTCCTGGTGATCAGATCCCATTCCCTCGTAGCTGTTCCTCTTTTTTAAATCTCTTAGAATTACGATGAATTTGATTTTGACAACTCCATACTTTCCATCCAATCCCTGAACAGCAAACTCTAGTAATGATGCCCATATATGCAGGGAACTAATACATAAAGTGTCAGCTATTTTAGTAGGGTCTCTAATCCATTAATACCTAGAGAGCAGTAAGATGGCACAACAGGATAACCTTTTCTATGGAGGAGGTAGATTGGGAAAATATGTTTTTTTTTTCTTTTTTTTTTAAAGCTTTAAGCTATGAACTGAGCATGATGTTATTTCAGAAGTGATAAAGATCAGAGAGATGTAGCATAAGGAAGATGAAACCTGACTCACTGACTTATTCAGGCTGGAATATCCTATTGATTCCTTCTTTCATCACAGACAGCCCATCTGTGTTCTACTGAGCTTGGGTCAAAGGATCTGCAAGTATTTCATTATTTAGACAAGTTAACCTACTTAAACAAAAACATTATCAGCTATCACAGGATGATTTGAAAAGACATAAATCCTCTGAACACTAAGCAAGCAATGACAAAAAAACAGATACTGATGGCAATAAGTGTGCAGCATCAAAGATGTTCAACAACCACCAGCATTTACTTAGAAATTATTTGTTCAAGCATCTCCTAATGTGTATAGGAACATATCATCAGGAATCATTGACTTAAGAGGTAGAAAACTACTGTGATTTCATTTTGTAGACCTCTGAGCATTTTCTAACCCTGTTCTTACTCGCTGCTTCCCACAGACCCTTTAGAAGTTATTCATATATTGCATGGGGATCTGCAGAACAGAGAATGAAACCTCCTGGCTTACTGGGCTTGATTAAACCTGAGAAAGAAATTGAATTTTCTTGGAAAATTTTCATTTCCAAATTTGTTTCACATATTTGTTCCAAAGAAAAATCAAGGATAAGTTTTCTGAAAAGAGAAATTTCTCAAAAAATGTTTTAATTTCACTGAAACAATTTATGTCAATTTTGACTTTTTATAATGTAACTTTTTTAAAGAGAAACAAATTTATAAGATAATTTCATAACAAAAAATTAGTGTTTTGTACCAATATATATAAAACACCAATAGATACATATTATGTATATGTCAATATATATAAAACACACCCTTTGATGTAGACAAAACACTTTCAAATAACAGCAAGGAAATAACAAATAAACAAAACAAAAAACCGTTACATGAAACTCTGTGGTTCTGAGAAAACCTAGAGTTTGACAGAAAGATGTTGTAAAAGTGCCTTCCACCAGCTCCATCTCTGTCCTGCAGTGCAAGAAATACATCTTAGTGAACACCAACTAATCCTGCAGCTCTATGCAACCTTAGAGAGGAGGAATTTGTAGAAATGCAAAAGCTCACCAAAATGAATCTAAACACAACACCAAAAAAATTTATGCACGGTCTACTTAAATATATCATGTTGGAATCACAGAAGCTAATATTGGCAAGGTACTGAAATGTAGGAGTTTGTGAAGAAATAGGTATCCAGACAGGAACCAATTAAGGTTTTGCAGTGTCTAGATAAAAGTTTTACTGTTGAGCTTTGGATATGAAAATGCAGTAACTGATAATGGCTTACTAATAATAATATAATAAAGAGTATAGAGTTCTTACTAATTGAGTAAAAAGAGCAATTAACCTTGTAGCACATCAATATGTCAGTTTTGAAATGTTTGTAAATGAGGTAATTAGGATATTTTAGCTTTAATACTCAAGTGAAGAAAGCCTGGGTCTCCTAGGATTCTTACAAGTTTAATGTGACCTTTAAGAATTTTTGAAGTACAATGACACTAAAGGTTTGAGGGGGATATTATGTTAGCCAGAAATATTAGGTAGATGTAGCTTGGAATAAGGTACATAATCAGTGAGTCTAGTTTATGCATGCGGATATTTGAATACAAAAAACAGTAGTCTGAGTGCTTTATTTGGTTAGGGGATAAGCTTTCTGTCATCTTTAATTTTGTTTCTACCAGATTGCAGAGACACAGGGCTTTGGTTCTGCAGAGAATTACTGACTACAGAGGTGTCATCTTTGTCTATTTTTTTCCCATGTACAGAGGTTCCTATAATAGAAGTTCTTTGCAATAGAAGGAAAATCTAACTACAGACAAACTACTTCACAAGACAATTCTAGCTTCACTTTATTCTAACAGAAGAAAAACGGTCAGCTACTACAGAACTGAATTTCTCAGAGGCGTCTGTCACAGTCATCTCTGGTCCAGCAGCCTTGCAGTTACCCTGGTGTCTTCTCCGCCTATGCCATGCTTGGTACATGTCACTCCTTCACTAGCTAAATAGGCAGGTTCACCAGGTAAAAATGTACATTGATATTCCCTAATAGTTTTAAGGGCACTTTTCACAGAAGATGCGTCTTGAAGTAGTCTAGTGGATGAAAGAAAATGATTTAATGGCCATAGATTTAAAGGCCACAAAGTAACATTTTTATCCTAACACCATTCTTGATATTTCACTTAAATATAATCACTCAGTGCTTGAATCTGATAGTCAAGGTGACTTTTTTCCCCGCCTTTGACTCAATGAGAGGCTCCTTCAGATATTTTTATATTCCCAGATGCCTTAGTTAGTTGTTTACATCTCATGCTATGTTTCTGTGACATCATTGCTGGCACTTATGCAAAGGAATTTTAATTTTGCTTCGAGGAACTATTTCTGCAAGGTGCTATGAACAACAAATGCAAACCTATTGGAAAGAAAAATCTTGGCTCCTCAAGATCTTGTGGGGAATTACAAAAGAATTCTGAGAGTTAAGATTAAATCATTAAGATCAATCATTAAGTTAAATCATTAAGATCTGACTGAAAATATTTGCAAAGTCTGTGCAGCGCACTGTGTAATGACCCTGTGTTGACAAACCTAATGTATTTTTGAGAGAAGAAAAAAACAACAGAAAAAACCTTCCCTCTCCTGCCAAACTCATGAAAATTAATAAGCCAGCATATTGTTGAGGCCACGAGCATGGCTCAATATACGTGCCTTTCCTTGATATATGCATGGTATGGGACATGATTGATTCCTAATTATCATCATTGATGGGAGAACAGTGCTTCCACTTGAAGTGCAATGCCCATGAATCACGCCAGCCCAATTCCCTAGAGCCACTGGTGTGAGGATGAAGGCCATGGCAGGAGTGGGTCGTACGCGGGGCAGGCCAGCGTGGACAGCGACTTGGACTGGCAGTACTGGCAGCAGGGGACTTCTTCAACCACCACATGGGCCTTCTGGTGGTCTGCGGCAGACGACCATCTCGTGATTAGATAAATATGAATCAACCAGTGTTCCAGATTTGCCACCAACTGTTAGCTGCTCCTGCCTGCTGTTTTGTACCATCTGCTTTGCCTAATGGAATCGAAAAATTTTTATAACATTTCAAAAATGTCCATCTTCCCAGGAGGCTTCAGTAACACAGGTTAGCTCAAATCCTATCATTTGTAACTCATCATTTGTGAGTCACTTCAACGCTTCATCATCGGAAAACAGAAAAATAATTTCACCTAATAGCCGTACACTTCTTAATTTTTGTGGTGCAGAAATGGCTTATGCTGAAAAATTATGACGAGAACAGTTCTGAATTTGTTTTCCTAGTTAGAAAACAGAAAACAATTCTTCTGATTTGTTCTCCTCTGCAAATTCAACTGAGGGCAGATGACCCCAGACTTTTACCTCCCTTTACCACCACCACCTGATAGATCTCCTGCTCTTCGGTGTCCAAGGAACTTCTGTCAGACTAGGCAATTAGTTTCCCACCTTTTGAACTGGCAGAGCTCCAAAACCAGGGAGAGAAAAGAAAAAAAATAACCTTAGAGAACTATGCTCAGAGATGTTTCTCAGAAAGAATAGAACAAAAAAGACAGAAAGAGAGAAATGTCATTTTGGGTAAGCTGGCATTTGACTCCCTTATACTAGGGGTCAAAGGAGTGTTCTGTCCTACCTCCTAGCAAAAAATCTTTTAGAAGCCTGCAGAAAGGAGACATCCTCTCCATCTATCCACAGAGAGGGTTAATCAGATTCCTTAATTAGGTACAATGGCAAGTGAAATTTGGAGCTTTATATTTTAGCATTGTGACCAAAGACGACCTTAATACCCTCAGGGCATTGTCTATAACAAGAAATAGTAAACTGAACAATTCTACAGCCACAGAACCTAACAGGGAGAAACCAGATCCAGCCAGCTAGGAAAACATAGATGCAGAGAGGGTGGTTAAAATAAACCAACTTGAGTGTTGCCAAACTTAGTCTTCCCATCTTGTCAGCACTCGCATCATTTTGAGCTCTGAATTTTACTTATTGGACTACATAAATCCCAGAGTGACATTGGTTCTGGATCCAGATAGTCACAGAAGACTCTTGGCTACATAAAGTTATCACCAAAGGGAATTTGATGGTGGAGAGCTACAAGGCATCCCACCCTCCCTGGCCGTAGGACCCATAGCAACCCACTGAAGTCGATGGAAAGATTTTGTGTTTGGATCGGGGTACTCGCATCATGGGCTCAGCAATCTTCCACTGGCCAAAAGACACAAGAACTAACTTTCACAAAGCTCTTGTTTAACCTTTCAGCTTTTAGTTTCTCATTAGGATTAAAAAATGTTTTAGTCACGTGTTTAAGAAAGTTGATTTGAGAGAACATTTTCAATAGTTCAGTTGAGTTTCAATAGGAGTACATTCCCCGCTGTCCTAGAATCCCTGGAGTTTCTAATCGCCTTTGACCTAGATCCTGCATTGATGCCTCACAACTCACTTTCAAAAGAAATGAGATCTGAGTGTCCAGCACCTCTAAAAATTGGGGTGAAATTCTAACTCTGTTGCCTTCACAAGCTAGCAGGCTTCATCCTGCTTCTGAGAAAGACAGATGGATGCACCCTTCTATGATCTGAATGTAAAAGGACATTCTTTGATAAAGCTCTTCAGTAAAAAAGGGGAAGGGCAGATAATGATGTGGAAGAGAACTGTGGGTCTGCAGCATTTTGAAATTTATGGAAAGACTTTATTCTTCACTCTTCTAAACAGACTAAAGACCCTCAAATATGAAAAATTTGCTATGAGGTATTGGTGAACCAATTCTCAATCCTTGCCCATTCTTACTTGTGTAGGTAGGTAGGGATGAACCTTCAGCAAAGTAAATCCTGGAAAACTAAAGGCCGACAGTTACCACAAATGTCCTCGTAAACAAAACCCATTCCTGGCTGAATCCTTTATGGCTCTACTGAATTTAAAGGAGCTATAGCTGCAGCAAATCAAAAGCTCAGACTGTATTTTCTTCTGACATTCCTTAGGCAAATGAAGAGAGTACTCCTAGATAAATCCCATAATGGCTTTCCTTGCTGGATTATGAACCTACCTGTTGAACTGAGAAGGGTGTCATTTCTTAGTTTTATTTTTCTACTACAACTGCCAAGTCTGTTCATCCAGGAGTGTCTGTGAAAGTGGAAGGATGTTCTCCTGCCTTCCCTCAACAGAGGGCATTAAGGTATAAGCAGAGGGTTTTTTACTAGTAATGCAAAAGCTGTTTTCTGCAGCATTTATATCAGTTTTATGCTAATGTCTTATATTATTAGAAGAGATATATTAAACCTAGAGACTGTGATGTGAATATTCCTGCTTTCTGCAGACTGGTATCAAACAGAGTTTGATCCATGACTGAACAGATACTTTTCCAGCTTAAACATGAAAGTAAGAGATCCAGAGAGATCTCTAGAACATCTCAGATCCTTTTAAATCCTAGTAGAGGCTGAAACCCATGTAGCACCCAACTGTATATCAACTTCACTACCACCAGTCCCTTTTCAGGAGGATTCCTCCATGTGAGTTTTCACATCTCTATTTCACAGGTTGCTATAACATGACTTTTGTTTCTATTCCTGTTGCAAGAAGGGAGAACTTTTTTTTCCCCTGACTGAAATTAAACAGTTATGTAGGTGCAAGTTTTTGCAGCAGCTGCTGTGTGTTAGCCAGCTGTATCTCTAGGAGTACAGCACTATCTTTCAGCTGTTATGCTGTTGCAGTAATCTTAGGAGGAGAAAAGTGTGTTAAAGTAACTAATAACTATCTTCTCTGTTAGCATAAGGATGCACATTAAAGCATATGTTGTTCTGCATACTAATCCCTTAAAGCATCTTTCTTTAAAAAGCAAGTAATGAAAAGAATCTTAACACTTAGCTCACATGAGAAAATTAATGAAAAGGGCAACCTAAATGAAGTTTTTATATCCTTTGACACCAATGCAACAGCAGCAATACTGACAAAGCTAATGGATTTCCAAGGTATATACAGATGAAAAAAATCAGGTTTTTAAGTGGCTTAATAGCAGGCCTGTAATGAAAGAGGTAGTCTGGGAAATTACCAAATTATGTTGACCAAGTTATGTTGACCAGATTTGCATCAGAAGATTTGTATGTACTAAGAGAAAAAGATAATGTACAGGGAGGTATTTGGGTTTGGATTCGTTTTCTTATGGACTGGGTGAGACACATGAGAAAGTTACACAGCAGCAACTTTCTCATAGGTCATTGGCCAGTAACACGTCCCACTATAGTCTCCTTGGTAAAGTTAATAGTTGCATCCATGAAAAATGTTTTCTGCATTTACTGCAAAGCCACTAAAATCTTAGGTGGCCTGTGAAGTCTTTCATTAGCTCCTTCTAATCCTAAAGAGGAGCTTGTGTAATCTGCTTTGACTGAAAGTGGAATTTGCTTCTGCCTCATTTTGCATTGTCTGCTGAACAAAAACTGAAGGATATATACGAATAGCATGTTAACAATATTAACTGTGGCTTGAAATGCTTTTTCTTTCTCCTTATTGGATTAATGAGAAAATCAGCTTGACTTAAATATAGCATCTAGCAATTCTGAGCAGCCATGTTCTATAATTAAAGTTGGTGAATAAAAGGTACAAATTATTATAAAGCCCTATTATAGCTATTGTAAGGTAGAAAGGAATAAATCACCATTAACTTTCATTGGTTCAAATGAGAAAAAATATGGAACAGTTTTCTCTTGGTTCTAATGGTGCACAGACTCATTAAAATATGCAATGGGTAGCAGACTCATTATGTCTTTAATTGAAGTTTAATGCATCTTTCTGTACAATAGAGTAGAGTTTAGGTGTTTCACAATAGCTATCCTCTTGTTTCAAACTAAGATTCAAACATATTGTTTTGCTTCAAATGAATGTCATATGCCACATGTGCTTTCAGTTATTTCATCTGTTTTTGGACTATAAAACATTATGACGTGATCAAAAAAGTTCCAAAGGACAGCTCCAAATTGAAGCATGGTTTCCTATAATGCCTTTGAAAAGTTCCTTTGATAGAATTGCTATAAATACATTTCAACAGAAGTTAAATTACCAAAATAAAAATGCACATTAGAGACACACTTTTTGTGCTCTTTTTAGAGCAAGTATCTTTCCTAGCTTTGTTCTCAGATGACTGGTTGGATTGGCATTGGACTGGCATCTTTGGCCATGACTGGCACCTTGAATACTCTTATCTCCCTCCTTAGCCTGGGTTGCAAACACCACAAGTCAGAGTTGACTCCTCTGAATCTAATGGTCAGGGAGTTCAGTCTGAGCGATTGTCTTGCTTTATACAGCAATGCAATGAGCATAGGCAGTGCACATTTCCATAATCCAAATTTATCAGGAACAAAAGACGACAATCATGTCACTGGAAGGTGAAATACATAGAAGTTATCAATAGAGAAGAATTGAGAAAAAAATAGTCTTTGAACTGATTCATATTCTGTCACAATCTAGGGTTTCCTTGTGGAAACAAAGAAAGAGGTACACAACAAAATTCTGGTCTGTGTACAGAAAACGCATGTATCTAATTCCACCTATTCTTTCCTCTCATTTGGGTTAGCAATTGAAATTCTGTTTCAACAACTTCATGTTTCTTCCTACAAACAAAAAGAATAGACAATCTAAAGAAAGCGAGCCTGTTCACCAAGCTGCCAGCATAGAAATAAAGCTAAGTTTGAATTCTTCAGTACTTTGCACTGCTTAGATGATGATATATGTCATGCTATAATATGACATCTAGTTGAAGATAACTGCCTTGATTAAGTCCAGAAAGAAATTCATTAACTCCAAATCAAATTGTCTTGAGGGTTTTAGTGTAGAATTTTTAACTACTGTTGAATTCACATACTTAAACAGCCATGGCTTCTTTTTCAGTCTCCTGTTAGAGAGAGTGTATTTTAACTTTCAGCATACTAAATAACTTATTCCTTTAGCTGCTTTATTAATAGCTCTCCCCAAGGCTGCAGGATTTTACCAGGCATCTTAAACACAAAGCATGTAACTATAGTTCCACGCATAAACCAAAAGACTTCCGTACAGGGATCAATAGATTTGAGGAACACATCCTTTTTTGCTAACAGAGTAAAAATGACTTCCGTGATGACAACTAGTTGACATATAGTGACAGCTAGTATTTCTGGTTGTCTCCATCTTCACAGAATTTCGCAGAAAAGTTTCCTATCGGACCTATTAGTTTGAAACCACCTGCTACAGGTATCTGCTTCTGCACTTGTCTGTCGATTTGTGTCAGCAACAAGCTTTAAGCCATAAGTGAGTGTCTCATCCTCCTAATCTTGTCAGGAGTCAAAGATTTTGCTGTCTTCCATTTTTATTTATTAAATACTTTTTGGACAACTATTAATCTAAGGAGATATCTCCTGATCAGTGAACAAATTCCTAGTATTCTTAATCAGAAACTTTTTTTTCTCTCCCTAAAGCCTTCATAAATAATAAAGGAAACAAAAAAGAAAAACAAAATTTTGGGAACAGTCTATTTTAAAATCTATATGAAAGTGTTGGTTACTTCAAATCAAACAATTTGATTTTATGTATCTCCCTTATTTTTATAACTATATACACACAAATATATGTACACATACATCATATATACATCCCCTATTTGGGACTAACATCAGATTTGTAGACAGAAGACTCCAAAGGATTATGATCAAAGAAATTCTTCATAGTTTCCAAAATCAGTGTGATCTAATAAAGCACAGCTTTGAAATATGATGCTATATACAGAGCCATCTTTAAAGCACCATTTATGCGATAAAACAGAACTAGAGTATGGACAACGATTTCCTCTGCTCCTGTAAATGAATATCTTATAGCCTTGAGGGATTTTCCAGTACAGTTCATCAATTCTTATCATATTTAATTTAGATACTCTCAAGAGAACTGCAGGGGAAGCCAGCGCTAGCTCAGCAGATAATTCCGCAAAGAAACAAACCAACCCCTCTCTTTCCTTAATCTCATGGCATATCATGCTTCATATTTCAAGGAGAATCCCTTGAGCTTTGGGTAAAGCCAGTGTTCAGATAAAAAAAAACCCAAAAAATCATACGAGAGCTCAGGGTGTAGTCTGATTTTTGGTTAGTGAGGACCTTCCTGCTGTGGAGCAGCAAGGTTTTTCTAATCCTATCATAAAAGGAGTGCTTAATGAGCTGATGTGTCCACATCAGGCAGCCCTGTCCAAGACTATAGTTAGACTGTGTGCTGGAAAATGATGACACATATACCTCAGGAAGAACGGTAGCGTGGTAGACAGGCATGTCCACAGGACACAGAATGAAGTTCTCATATTTCCCAGACACTGTCTGCCACTAGATTTACTTTTTAACGAGAGATCTAAAATGAATTGTGATGTAGCAGTAAAACATAGATCAGAAGGAATAATGAAGACCCTCTATCTTCCATTGTTCCATAAAACAGACCAACCTGAGCTTTTCTTCTAGCTTGGTTTAATTTCTCTTTTGCTTCTCCAGCCTGCTTTCCCACCATCTCTCCGGATGTTACGATAGCCTGGCACGGGCACTAAGTGCAAGTGAATTCTAGCAGTGAGCTCCACTGAATGGAAAGCTCCTTACAGCAATAGCTGAGCAGAGAGGCTGCTCACCAAAATCAAGAGGATCATGAAACGAAATTAGTTCTAGCAAGGTCAAAAAGTGCTAACTTCAGAGAAGCTTCTGTGCCTCCAGCCTCTAGCATCCATTCCTTCATCCCTATTCCTTATGTGTCCATCACTCTTGGACAGTGAGCTCTAAGCCTCTTTGAAGTTGGCTTTTCACAAATACTAACATAGCAAAGGTGAATACCAGGATGGTTGTATTGGCTGTTTCACTGTACAAATGGGCTTTGGAAAACATTTATAACTGCTCTCTAGCCCCTAGCACCTCCTGCTTCTTCAACAACTTTTTGAAATGTAACTCTGTTTTAATTAAGGTCTTGGCCTCTGTTCTTGGCTTTCATCATGTCTCAGCCTGTTACTTAAAACTGAATCCTCTTGTTGTCGCTCTACAAAGACACACAGGCCCTAAAGGAGAGTCTGTAATGATGAACAAAAAATATTTAATAGTGTATTTGCAATCAAGTTACCATGCAGGAAAACTTTCCACAAGCATCAGTTAACAGTCTCTTACTGTCAATTAATCATTTGCACAGATATAATCTAAAAGCACAGCTGTTCCCTGACCTTGAAGTAGAATTCCTTCCAAATTAAAGTTATGATGATACAATTCTTCTTCCAAACAAATCTCTCACCAGGCCAAACACAGGTTTATAATCCATGGAAATCAGATGCTAGAACCTCATCATTAGACACACGGGCCACCCTCCACAGGAGATGTCCCCTTCTCAGCAATAGCTGCACACACTGCGGTTGGGTTCCCACGGGAGGTCCTGCAGGCTGCCATCAACAGAGACTTCTAGAACACCCTGCCTCCAATTTATTCATCAAACCAGAAATGTTTCAAACCAAACATTAACAGCCGAACAACTGACAAACTGCTGATAAATCTGTGTCTTCGGAAAGTTTCTAACCAATCCTTACAGCATACTTTTCACCAGGAATTTATCTCTGTGAGCTTATAGGTCTGCTGCCTATAGGCCTGTGACACACCGTGTTACAGCTAACATTACACAGAAACTCAAAGTAAATGTTCAAAATGGTCCCTTCTGTTCTTTACAAGGTACATGGAAATTAAAAAATAAATTTGCAGTCACAAAGCCCAACAGCATCATTAGCCACTAAGTTTTTTTCTCTATTTATCCATTAGCTGCCGTAAGGTCTGATTTTCAGGCCCCCTTCCCAAATTTCTGAGACAACCTGCACTAACCTGGGAGCAGGTCAAAATCTGCCCCCCTCTCTTCCACCTAACAGTTATCCTAGCACTTGTATTTTCAGCACTGTTTCAAACAACTATTCCTCAAGTGATACACGGTTTTCAAATATGAAGGTGAAAGAAGGAACATCACCACAAAGCTGTCTGAGAGTTTTCACAGTTATTTCTTTCCTTCTAATGAGCAATTAGTATTTTGTAGTCCATGACAAGTCGATTACAATATATGACAGTTTTTACTCGATGTTTTCTTGCCTTCTGCCTGACATAAGCATAGTAAGTATAGTAAGACTATTTTAATTTTTCAAAAATTGAGTAACAAGCATGTGAGCTTTCAGAAAGCCCTTCTAACTTTTTTCTAATTAATTATTTCAGACTGACACATTTAATATTGCTTGTCTGCATGTATATTTCCCTTTGCTGTCTTTGTAAGTTGTAACCTCAAATATTACACCAAATGAAAAACATATCCACATTTTTGGAAAGCAGTAAAATCAGGTTAATAGAATTTGGAAGGGTATCCTTAAATATACCAGTTTATTGAATTCATATATATATATATTTTTTTTTTTTTTCCAATGCTATAATCTTACTCCTGGGCAGGAATGAGAATCAACCTGAAGACTGAAAAACAACTGCATTCCAGTGAGACTTAATTAAAACGTATAGCAGTGGAATGCCCTTCAACTGCAGGTGAAAGTAGATAGATCAGAAATCAGCAAAAGCTGATAAAAATGTACAGAAAATGCAAAATAACAACCAGGTTATAGATGCAGCACTTAACCATGTGAGTCAGCTCTGCTCCTGGAAAGCAGAGGGAAAAAAAACTGACAGTGACCTTGTAGAATGGGTGAGTTTTAAAGCTGTCTAATAGAGTTGTCTTTGTTGATATGCTAGCTTCAGGCTAGATTTGGATATAATTGAGATTCATGTAGCGAGAGGGGAGGGCTCCATTTTGCCGAGAGATCTTGATTTTCAGGGAGAGAATAATGTGTCTGAATCTCTCACTTGGGCAGGTGTAACCAACCTGCTACATCCAAGCAGGCAAGATAGGGCTGCAGATTAATTGGGTTCATTAACTTTCATCTCTGAGAACCAGGGTATTCAAACCTCAAAAAGGTCTCATTAAAGCCTGGATTTTCTAATTGGCAAACACTACTGACTGCCAGGGCTCAGCTCAGGAAGCAAGAACCACATGGCTGCTGACTGGGACTCATGGCCATGAGAGGGTAGGTCCCACTTTCCACCTCCTAGCCCTTCATCAGCTCCAAGGAGCTGTGAATCCCATTCCTTCAGCCTCTACTCAGAAGACAAAAAGTGGAAAAGTTTTTATAGCTAGAGAGGGTAGTGAAATATTTTGGTGTCACTTTGTGAAAATCACTTCTACAGAGACAAGTGAGAAGCACATGAACTTAACGGATGAATAGATACCATAATCACAGTGATACATTTTCTTTCATACCTGGGTAAATGATCCAGTCCTGGCTGTATTTTAATTTTTAATGCGCTAGTTATATTATAATCCTAAATAGACTGCTGTAAATCTATTTAGAAAAATAATGAAATGAAAATCAAGTTTGAATAGAGAATGCATTGATTTTCTATGTCAGAAATGAAGCAATTTAGTATTTCTTTTACTCGAGGTGCTACTATTCTGTGCCAGTACTAATTAAATTCTAATGTGTTCCGAGCACAGAAATTATGTTGTCTCATAGTAAAGTAACTATATCAAATTGAGAGGTAGAGACATTTAATGGCCTGATCGGATGAATTAACATAAATCAGCAGTCCTTGTCATAGCACAAGTACATTTTTCATTAGAATTGACTTTTCTTGATTTTTTAAAATAGATTACTAAGTGGAGGGGATAGAGGGAGGAGTTAAGTATTTTGAAACCCTAACCCATAGAGGTTGGGATTGCCAAAGAAAGAAAAAAATAATAATAATAAAAAATGCAAATGAAAATTGTTTGGAGGTTCACAAACTAATTTGTAAGATGAAGTTGCCTACCAGCCTCCTCCACCCAAGCATCTTGTATCCATCTCTACTATGAAACTATCCACCAGTTCTCTTCATTTCACCAGTAAATGCAATCTCCACCTCCCCACCCCAGGCTTGGTCTGCTTGATCCCTGCCATTAATTAAATTTTGTGCCCGTAAGCCCTGGTAAGAGCCTAGCACACAATATCACTGACCCTAAAGCTGTTTTGGGGAAGTCTAGAGCACTCTGCTGTCAATTGATGAGCAACCCAAGGGAGGCAGCCCAAGTAATACAGCACCTTCTGACTCTTCAAAACCTTCCCAAAGCAACAGACAGCTCTTACTTCTACAGGAGAACAGAGGCTGGCTAACAAACTGGAACCAGTGATTCTTATTTCCATGGTGCTCTCTTCCTTACTTCTACTTTCCTTGACTAACTTGAGGCTGTGCCTCAGTTTACCTTTATGTAAAGCTTGGAGAATACCTAACACACAGGAATGTGGTATCTCTTAAAATTAGCATTCTACATTTATATGTTCCTTGACAAAATTAGCTCTAGGTGGCATGTGCATGTGGCAACTGTTCATTAGGAAATTTGGTTAAGATTTATTTGAACAGTCGAGCCCAATGCTTTGGGCCGGGACACGGGAGAACATTTGCAGCACGCAGCCAAGCCTGATCAAACAGATGGGCTCTGCCAGCAGCAGCACGTCTTAGCCACCAAATACTCTGAACTTTCCAGCCACCTACACAACACAGCCACACACATGGACACCCTGAGAAATTAATATTGATATTAGACTCCACCATTCATTATCTTGTCACCATTTTAAAGCCTAATTTTGAAGTGAGAGGACAGATGGCAGCTTTTTAATTATCACTGATCCCAGCTACTGCAATCACAGACCCATAAAAGATATCCACCATTTTTATTTTTATTAGGGATAAATAACAAACCAGCCCTCTTTTACCTTTTTATTAACCTCTGGTATTTGCTCTAGAAGGCTGGATGGAGGGAGCTCAGCCCTTGCAAGCACCAAGGTGTAAAGGAATCCACAGGCTAGTGCTGGGATACGCTGGGATTTTGAAACTTCCAGCAGTGACTGATAGGGCAGCACAGCAGCACCCGTGGGAGATACAAGATGTGGACATTCCTCCCAGACACCACTCAGCAAATGCAGAATACCTTCCTAAGCCACTCAAGTAATTGAGGGCTGAAATATTTTAAATTCATTCCCTTTACTTTCTGCCTTTCTTCTCCTCTGCAGAAATACCTTACACATTCTCTCTTGATGGGGGATATAACATGCCTTGGTCTCGAGGCAGTCACAACTCGTGGCATTTGTTGAAGAGCAGCAAAGGACTTTGGGCCAGCTACTTCCATCCACACGTTTCCCCCTTGTCTCACCTAAGAGCAATCTTGAACCAACTCCAGAATTATAATTCTGAACTTCATTTAGAGTGTCCAAAAAAACAGCATGTGACACAGCTGTATCCAGTCAGGTTCCTAAAATCTGTAGTGACTAAACATATTTAAAGACTTTATTTGCTATCAAGCACCTGAACCCTGTATATTTTCCAAGCTCATGAGCTAGCTTTTGAGGAGAAAACAGACTTGTTTGGAACAATAACTGAAATTATGCTCTCTATAGAGGCATGTGGAGGGGTGTGTGTGTGTGTGTGTGTGTGTGTAATTTTTGCTTTAATGTCTAAGCTTGGAGTAAATCCCAGAAGAGATTGCTTCAATTTCCATTCATTATGGGAGCAAAACTTTAAATTACTCTGACGTATAGAAACTTGCTATTCCAAGCATCTTTCAGGCAGCAGATATTAGTGATGTGTGACAGGGTCTACGATGACTAGTGATAAAGAGTCTTAAAATTATGGTGCAGTGTATATTAATGGCAAAGCTTAAGGACTGGGCTTGTGTTACAATAAGGGCTCTATAATTGACAGCTTTCATTAACAGGTCTCCAAGCCACAAATCAGAAGTCTACAGCTGCTCATCCCTTTCATATCAAAGAGTACTTCAAAAAAATCTATAACTTATCATTTCTCATTTTTGTTGCCTTGGAAACTAAAGCACAAGCTTTGAATAAAAGCTATAACTTAAAACATATTTTCAATATAATATTTCAGAGAAACTAGGACATTGACACACCATCTAGCTCTCCTCCGTCCTTGACCTCCATGTCACATGAAATAATCTTTTCAAACTTGTATAAATTGACCTAAGAAGACTGTAGAATATTCTGATCTTTGTTATACAGCCAAGGACTTCCTCTGAACTTCAGTTATAAAGGGAAAAAATACAAACCTCTTGGAAGTGTTTTAGGAAATTCTTGCTCACTATGAATTGATATTTGTAAGCAGCCACAGCACTACGTCTGATGCTTAGGGAACAGTTGTTCTCCCTGAGCATCAGTTCAGTGAACTCGATACTTCTCTTGCCCTGGGAAGATGTGGAAGCAAAATATTTAGGAATGCCAGAAATAGACAGCAAAATCATGACAATCGTAAATCAACCCCCAGGCTGAGAACCTCTAAGGGCTTCCTTGTGATTTAGTTCAATAACAGTAATTTGCACTAAATGGCAAAGGTTTCAGCAGTAAAATCTTCCTTTCAACCTGAACTTTCTTGGAGTTCATAAGGACGCAATGAAGATGTATGGTTTTAAATTTGTTTTGCATCTAATAAAAGATCATCTCTAACAAAAATAGTTCAGATACTATTTTGCATTTGAGAGCCCATTCCAATCCCTGCCTCGTGTGAGATAAATTGGCATCTGCAGGCTCCACTTTTCCTTCTGCTCTGAGATACAACAGTTATGAAGGTTCTACAGTGCACTGCCACTCTGCTAGAGAGAGACCTCTATAACTTAGATGAAACTCTCTGGTATAATTTGAACCAGTTAAGGAAGTCAAAAATGGACCGAAAGAAATTCAAGCATCTTACAGTAATTTATTCATTTTGCTATTTTAATGATTCCTAGTTGTCTTTAAAACATTAGTTAACACTTAAAGTAACCCAGCCCTGCTGAACTAAAATTGTTCAGTATAGGTACTTCATCCTTTCCTCATGATTTGTTCTAAACTCTATTTTGTTTGAGTTTGAGATTAAATAAACATCAGAACATGAGAATTTCTTGCAAATAGAGAGAACCCAGAAAAGGCTGTGCTTTTGAAAAGCAATCAACCATTGAAACTGAAAAAAAAAAGCTTTTTTTTTTTTTAATTATGATTTAAATCAGGTTTGCATTTAGCCACTTAAGTCTGACAAAGAAGCCTGAAAGTTTCACTCTGAAATGTCATGCAGCTGTTCGAGAGTCAGGATGTTACACCAGCTCTGGGTTGTTTTATTGTTTTTAAATCAGAGGCTTTTTGGAGGGTTGGGAGGAGGGGGAAGGATGGTTTTCTATTTTGCATACAACAAAGATATTTTGAATCAGTTTCATGGCAGAATGAAATTTGCTATTAAAAAGAGATACAAATGTCAGCCTTGAGTTCAGTGTAATAAAGGCATTTAGAGCAAATGAATATTACATCAACAAAAGTTCAGCAGT
>JAVCKT010020519.1:0-20003 GCA_032273925.1 Rhynchotus rufescens | reverse complement strand
GCACCCTGCAAAAACACGCAGTGTTTATTATTGTATAGACTACTGATTTTACGAAATATTTTTTGCAGGATATGGATTTTTCTAGGTTACTGTTTCCCTTATTGAGGAGAAAAAAAAAAAAAAAAAAAAAAAGTCCAAGCGATGATTGCAGCAGTCCAGTCCAGCCCCATTCATTAAGGGTAAAATGTGAGGAATACATTGCTGAGGGTGTCAGAATTCCTGCCTTTCTCATCTGTGTGCAAATCTACAGTAGTGTGTAATGCACTTGCAATTTCATTAGTGTTTTGGGGGGAAGGTTCAGTTCCCTGATAAGGTAGAAGCATTGCTCAGGAATAAGTATCATTAACTAATACATTAGTAATAAGTTCCATGAGTTCAGCTGACACATCACAATCTTGCAGTCCTATATCCAATGAAAACAAAACTTTGTTAAAATCAGCCTCACATCTGGCTTATATGTGCAGTTGGAATTCTTGGAAGAATATCCTTTCAGTCTAGCATATGGACTGCTTGACACTGGGCATACTTTTAACTGAAGTCTTTAGTGAGAGATTGTTTGACACGCTAATTCCTTTGACAGTACTTTACCAACGTTATTTTCCAATAAATCAGTGTTCATCTCTATTCCTGTCATTGTAGTTTAATATTAACATCATTGTGTGGGTGCGATGTTTTATGTACAAAAAAAAAAAACCTTTTTAGAATACTTAGAATATTTTAGAATAAAAATTGTTAATAAGGCATTTTTCATAATATTTCTGCTGTATATCTGAGCTCTGTGTGGGAGATGGTTTTGCCCCCCTTTGGAGTGATACTGAACGATTCATTGGACACATTTTTATTCAGTTGTAGGTAGCTATAATATGTCTTTCATTACTCATGATATATGAATTGATGAATAAGTGTGGAGTGCTCTGCAATCCTTGGGTTAGTAAAACTTTTGAAAAGAGAAATATGAAATGTCAGAGATCTCATTATAGTCATTCAAAAGACTTAGATTCCTTTAGAAACTAATTCATATTACAGAACCAAACTGTAAAACTCAATGTGCTATGTAAAGTGTTGAAAAAATAGTATTGTTAATTAGTGTCCTTGTATTAATTGTGCTGTTATTACTGGAATATAGTCTGTTGCCCTCAGTGCAAGCATTGGATTAAGCAGCATAAATGGTTTTAGTGTTCACAATAGAGTATGGAATATTTGTAGTGTAGTCAAAATAGGTTAGTTCTAGAATGAAGCTGCCTGAAAAGGTTCTGAATAATTCATCAGAAAATTTTATTACCCTGTGTAGTGGTTCCTGTAATGGAAAGTGACTTTCTTTTGGTTTGTTTTCAGGACTGCCCTTCAGACGTCGGCGACTTTAGAGCACAGCAGTGTTCTGCCTACAACGATGTCAAATACCAGGGACATTTTTATGAGTGGATCCCTGTATATAATGATCCAACTGCACCATGTGCCCTTAAGTGTCAAGCTCTGGGGAAGAACTTGATTGTGGAGCTTGCCCCGAAAGTGCTGGATGGTACTCGATGTAATATTGAATCCCTGGATATGTGCATCAGTGGAATATGCCAGGTATGTCCATACTGAGAATCTACATGTGATTGTGCTGTAAGATGTTTTGCACATGAAATGTTCTCTATAATTTTCCTTGCTATTTTTCATCTTTATGTCTGTTTGGTGGAAAGTTTCTGAAAGTACTGCCAGATCAATAGTAGTACCTTCATCTTGTAGACAGAAGTGCCCGACTGCACTGGCCTTGGCCATTAATATTTTGTAGTTCAATAACATTCGGCACTCTCCTATTTATACTGTAATATCTAGTCATATAAAAAAATTACTGTAACAAGTTATAGCTTTTTAATGTCTAGTATGTCTGAATAGAGATACACCTGTCTCTGACACCTGTCATAGAGGTGTCAGGGAATCGTGGAATTTCATAGTCTTCAGTGCCACTCTGCTCTTTCTCTGTCTTGTATCTTATAAAGTATATTAAGAAAAAAAGTGGTATTTTATAGGATCCAGACTGGAATGGTATTGTGTGTGTGTTTGTTGTATGTGTTACTGTTGCCTCTTCTTCCATTAAGAAGTTCCTGGACCATGCAGGGAATATGCCTACAGTAGAAAGCTTTTTCAGGAAAGTAAATTCCAAAGACTGAACCTTAAAATCTGAGGATTCCTAAGATATGTTCATAAATTATAGATTTAATTTCTATAGAGGAGGACTTGCTTTTGACAGAAACATTAAAAATAACAAATGGGGCACTCTCAGCTGCCAAACTCTTGATTAATATCCCTGCATCTGGGATGTTCTCCGATGAAAGAGGTAATCTCAGGCTTTCAGGATCCACTCATTTAAACAAGCTGGATACTCGTGTGAATCTGATAAACTGTTCAGGAGCCCAGAGGACCAGTTGAACTCAGTTGGTAAATGGACAGTCGTGCGCATAGAACCCACTGAAGCTTCTTCCTTGTCTTGTATTCATCTCCAGGCCTAGCATGTTGTCAGGAGGTGTTGCATATGCTTGGGGCGGGCCTGGGTTGGGAGATGTATCCTCCTGATGACCTTGAGGTAAAGACAGAGACAGTTCTTGCTCTTCTTTTATATAGCTCAGCGTAACATCTCAATACTTGGTGTTGCCTTAACTGGAGAATAGGAATGCATAAAGGAGAGTCCTACTACTCCGGTAGTCATGTCTCTGGTCATTATTTATCCCAGTTTTAATTGCAGTCATCTCATAAGCATTCAGAAGGGCATCATGCCTGGTTCCACCCAGTCCTACCTTGACATCTGTCTGCATCTGCTAAGTCTCTGTATCGTCCCCTTTCCTGCCAGAGCTGAAAGGCTTCTGGCAGCTCCAAGCAGAGACAGCCCTTGTGCTTGCACAGACACGATACATGTACAAATGTGCCCGGCGTGCCTGCCTAGAAGAGGCCCTGCAGGAGATACTAATGGCTTAAGCAACATAATAATTATTTGAACCACTTCCAGTTTCCTTAGAACAAGCTGTTCAGAGCCTCAGTCACTCAGGGTGGTAAGTGCTGTTAGTCAGGGTGAATCATGATGTGTTGTGATTGAATGTGAGCATGGATGTGATTGTTGGTGTCTTGTTACTGGGAATCTACCTTCCCAGATATATTTATTGTTGGAATTACACTATTGATTTTAGGTGGTGTAAAAACAGGGGTAGAATATTTGAATCTTGCAAGCTTTGCCCATGTCTCATTAGCAAAGAAATAACTGTGCTCTTAGGTTTTATGTACACAGCAATTTTATACAGAAGGGATATGTTATTGCAATTAGTTTCCTTCTCTGCAAGTGGTTGTTGCTCTGCTAAGTGCCTAAAATGCGTGTGACTCAAAAAATGCAGGATATGGCCCAGTGAGCAAAATAGCTCTGTTATAGGGGAAAACTTGATACATTTGGCAGAAGACTGGTGCATGGATTACAGCAACACTAATATATGCTCTGAATCTTCCTGTGGGTTTTATGTGGCTTCTATGTATACTGTGCTTCCAATACCAGTCGTGCCAAGGCACAAGGCATCTGCTGCCTCTGAAATAGAGGAATTCCTTACAGTTGTTCCCTTGAAGAAGCAGCACTTGCCCATCGTACTGCACAGTGGTATCCAACATTGCCTTTAAAATAGGATATACCTCTATAAACTCTGGAGCCACTTGCCAAATGACACATTTTAACACATTTCTTCTGTATTATTCTTAGCAGTGTCTCTTCTTGTAACACCAACTTTCGTGCTGGAGGATAGCAAAGCTCTTTGCAGCAGCCATTGCTTTTGTGTCCCCTGTAGCACAGACGCATCGTCCTGCATCTAAGGGAGCTCTAGGTTTTCCAGTGGCTAGTGAGACTCCTGCACGGGGGCAGTTTCCTTGTGGGAATCTGTGAGATTTCCAGGACCTCCTGTGCTAACCTCCTACATCCCGCAAGCCGCAGTACGTAGCATGAAATTCACTTTGTCTAGGAGGGATCCACTTTTATGGAGAACTGCTGAAATGCATAGTGAAAAGGGATGCTTTAAGTGTTTCTTTTTAGTACTTTGAAGTATTCCTGTATGTATATCTGACATCAAATATTTGGAAATTTAAATAAGCAATTTTGGGGAGTCATGAGTAGTGGTACAAGAATTAGTCATTCCAGAAGCAGACACCAGATCTCTGTTGCACGTAACAAGAATGGATTTCTTTTCTTCATCTCTTTAATTGGTTCTTTTTTCATAATTTCATCTAATTTCAGAAAAATAGCTTTCTGTTTCAGATAACATCTGCTTGGAAAAAAGTATTAGGATATGTTCTGTGCTGTGACTTCAGAGATTTAGTGATTTTATAACTTAACCTAAGTTAAACTGTTAACTGTAACATAAACTGTTAGGTGCTTTCACTGTGTTTCCTCCAAGTCAATGCTATTTATGAGGTAGTTATGCAGAAAAAGAAATTTCCTCCTTTAAAATTTGCTTGTATTTTGCTGGTTCAGTTCTTGCACAAATAGCTTAAAGGCTTTCCTGAGTTGTTCGTTTTTCATCAGCACTTGCAGTTTTTGTTACCAAGCGTAGGTTTTGATTTCATGGCCTCCAAATTCTTGGGTCGTTTCAATAACCTTTCAGTCTGAGTGGATGGTTTTGGGGGTTGAGTGGAAAGATTGGTTTCTTGTTAAAACCGAGGAAAGGCCTACCTGGGGATTTCCTCAGAAGCTGACACGGATCTCTGTTCCTACTCCTGTTTAAGCACGAAAAGAAAACAAATTGACATCTAATCTTTCCTGGAAAAATGTGGTTGTGGAGTCAACTGCTGTTAAGAGACGGACAGCAAAAATTGTGATTCTCCACAATTGCTGCTGCAAGATCAGTCTGTTGGGATCTGACATATCCTTGGCACAGCCTGCGAATTACTTGGCAAGTGTTTTTACAGTTAACTCATCTAAATAAACATGTCATACTGCTGATGTGGATATCTTTGATTTTATGCCTGGGAGCACCAAAGAGTTACAGTGAGGAGACTGGCCTGCCTGGGTCCCTTTCCAACTGGTGCTGGGTTTGCTCATTTATTGTCTCAGAGAGTTGGCAGGTTTATAAGAAGCGCGTTCCCCCTCCATACACATGTGCATGATTTCACTTTCATGGGTTTTTTCTTATTCTTGCTCAGGTAGAGCTGCCTCGCCGGGCCTGGCACTCCTCAGACTCCTCTTTGGCACAGGGTGAATTTGTGGGGCATTAGGTCTCTTTGTGCAGCTGCAGCTCCGATTTCTCACTCTTTCCTTACCAAATCAGATCCATCTCTATAAAGTAGCATCAATAAAAGCCCCAAGACAACAGAACTGCTCTTTGGGTAACCAAACTTTGAGGCTTCAGGGGAAAGTACAAGCCAAAAGCAGTGGAGCAGGGAAGGGTTTAATGGAAAATTAATATGGGAAATTTGGGGATTGCTTAAGGCTTAATTCAGCCGGACCGTTTGATGGTGTTTTAGTCTGCTACTGCCTTGCTTCTGCTACCAAAGCAAATAGCTGGGGCTGTTGTGTTAAGTGGGGACAGGTCACAACTTCACTGTCGGGAGGATTTTCACACTTAACTTGCTGGATATTTTGCTACTCTGCACAACTCCCAACACATTTTTTCACATAATATATTCCTGCTGTGCCCATCTGGATGTGGGTGGAGACATCTGAAAACATCTGCACGTCAGACATGTGTGGGCAGCATTTACCCAGTTACTCTTGCTGCCTTGGGGCCTTCCCTCTGCTTAGTTTTTGCCTTTAATTTGCACAGACCTATGTTTTCTACCAAAATGCAGAATGGGGTCTTAATAGATTCAGTACCTGAAATAGTTACAGTGATGGCTTTCCTGATGTGGAACGAAGTGCTTGGACAATAAAAACACGCATCACCCAAAACATCTCGAGTCCTGGGGAGCAGCCTGAGTACTTCTGTCACAATTAGGTCAAAGATGATGTAAATCCTGCAGTGAACTTTCCATTTAGTGTCAGCGAGTGTTTGTGCTCCAAAAAAGGCAGACACTACACTATGCTCTGTAGCATATGGCATAAATTTAGTTGACATCCAAACACGTCCCACATGGCGCGAGCCATTGAATTCTGCCATGTTATTTCCATTTGGTCATGCGTTGTAAGACAATGTGGAGATAACTCCTGCACTTGCCACCAAAGAGCCCTTGATGTGAATATCCCTTAGAGTTTTCCATTGTGTGCAGGTATTTTAAGCTTCTGGAAGTCTGTCACATGTACTTTCTGTGATTCATTAGGTTGTTCACACTTAAAATCATAGCAGATTATTAAGTTTTTCTGTATCTGACTCCCTTTATCATGAAAGCTGCTTTTCCTTTGGGCTCCTGTGGATATTTCTCTATGAGCATGTAAGTGCCTTAAAGGACTGCCTGTGATGGACGAGAGGTTTGGGCTTCAGATACTTAGAAAAGAGCACTTGCTTTCCATCCGATATTACTGCAGATATGCCAAGCTGAGTGCCTTCCAGCAAAAGCACTGCAAATGTTAAATTATATACTGTGTGTAGATGTATTTAAATATATACACATGCACTGCATATATATATTGTGTATTATAGTACACAAGGCATTTAAGAATATCTTTTGCTTCAAAGAAATGTTTGTTTCTTAAAACTATAGGCATTTCTCTTTTGTGCTTCCCTCAATTTATTGAAGGATCTGATTCAAATTTCAGGAGATACTGATGATAGTTATTCTTTTTAAATCTTGCACTTAAGCAAATCATATTGGGGGTGAGATTATTAAAGACAACCCTTTTTATTTATGAGATGTAAATCACCTTTTTGTAAGATGTAAATTAGAGTAGTTAATTCTCAGTTAAATAACAGTTTAAAAAATCAATATGGACTGTTTCTTATTTTTGAATATTGTCTTTTCTACCTACTGTGCCTTCAAACCCCAAGTAACTCATTCATGGGAGGAGTTGATTTCACAGTAGCTTTGTACTAAGTTGGCCTTTGCACTCTGCTGACATTCTTTCCTGGGTACCATTGAATAGCAAATGAATGGGCTGAAAGTAGGTTTTGGAGCGTGAAGCTGCTTCAGTCACAACACACTCTCATTAAAGAAGTTTTCTTGAGTAAGATTTGAGTAATTGAGTGATGCGAAGACCTGTGTCTGCAGGCAGCAGCACCGGCAGCCTGGATCTTACCCAGTGTGACAGAGATACTTATCTAGATGCCACAGACCCGTCTGGCCCTAGGAGTCAGTCTTCATCGGCTACATAGACATGTATGACACGTCTCAGGAACTCAGGATCTCCAGCAGCATCGTGCCTTATGCTGCTGCTGCTTATGGAGGAAGACTCTGCCCACAGGGGTTCCTTGTTCTGTGCATTTAATCCTTCTTGTTGAATAAGCTGTGGATTCTCTCTGCTTTCCACTTTGCTCTATCTCTACACATTTCTTTTTCTCCAAGTGGTTCTGTCCGCCAAACCTTGTTTTGTTTTAGTTAAATGTGTATGTTTGTGGTGTTACTTTCCAGCTCAGCAAGGTGCTAAAACCTTGGAACAGTGATAAAGTCCTAGAGCAAGTTGAGGATCATTCTGTGATGTTGTTGAACTGGAGCTTGAGTCACCTTCAGGTCCCACAGGTGCCAACTTCCCTTCCCTTTGCAAGGCAAATTGGTTGGGCCCAGACAGAAAACTGGCAAATAATCTGATTTTGAGTATTTCTAAAAGCATTCTCACAAATTAGAAGCCCACTAGGAATTTGTGTCCTAACCTGTGTGTGTATGTATGTCATATTATGTCATACATATATATGAAAAGCATATATATATTTGATTGGAAACTGTGTGGGAAGGGGTACTTGCTGCCCTACCCGGTGGTTCAATAAGCTCTCAGCTGCCCCAGCATGTGATAGATCCTGTAGTAAGAGTTAAGTGTTTTGGAAACGCTTGGTTTTATGTGATGGAAGTGGATTTACAGAATTGGGGGAACACTTTTTAGCCTCTTGCCTTCAAGATATAAAATATTCACAGAATTATGTGGAAAGTCTTTTTAGGACCCCTTTAGTATGCAATGAATTTTATGCAGTGTATTTTTTATCTTCTGTTTCTTTTATTGCCTTACATTCTTTTCCCCTGTATTGGTGACTGGGGAGTTGAAACCTCCTGCTGTGCCTCCTCGTGCCCGTCGTTCTGCCTTTATGCCTCCATTCAGTGGGCTTTACATTTTGACTCCCTTTACTCCCTGCTTTCTCATCAACGTACAGCTGGACATACACAGAGGAAAACTTCCTGCTCTGGCTGCCAATAATACCAGTTCAAGCGGACAACTGGGATAGCTGCTTCCTGTGGCTGGGAAGTGGTGGGCTGGGATGGCTGTTAGTCAGCGTCCACGCGAGGTCCCCGAGGAGAGGGGTGTTCTCTGCATTAACCCCTGCTGAGGTCCACGGCCGCCTGCCCTTCCTTGGCCGACCTGGGGCTGTGGGCCCTTGTGCTCCCTGGGACGGTGCCAGGCGGGCGCAGGTGTGACCAGGGAGCGGGCGATCCGGGAGAGGTCTGCACGAGGACAAAACCACGCTGCAGTCCAAGGTAAATATGCAGTGAAAATAAACCAGAAACTGAGAAGGTTGCTTAAAGCTCACGTACCTCGCTACGGCCAGGCTGACAGACTTTCTCCTTCAAAACCGACGGGAAGTGACTTTCTTAATTGTAGGGAAATCTTGGTATCTGTCCCTCTTTTTGTCAGAATCAATTACTTGGAGATTGCGAGCGTGGGAAAGATGCAGTGGGAGTCTTTTCTTTATATTCCCTACATGACCATATTTTATCTGCATAGGAATAAACTGCAAGCTGAAGTTATCGCAAGGCAGCGGATGTGAGCCTAGATCACAGGGTAAATGGCTGGATGGACTTTGAATGGCAGCTGCTGGATTTTGGGACAGCACAAAGATGCATGGGAAATATTGAATAAACTGCAGCATAACTTTTACATGATGGACTTCATGTTTGTGTTTTTACAACCATAAATAGAACAGATGCCAATTTAAAATTCAGTGTTGGTTGTGTGATTGCAGACATCCCTAACATCTGTCTGTATGGCAAATCTGTTGGGCGGGAGAAAATGTGACAAATAGCTGATTTTGATGGGGAAAAAAAAAGCCCTATGCTATGATAGCACACGATGGTTCAGCTTTTAGTATTTCTCTGCTTAGGATTTTGGGCACGTGTGGGTGTGACAGTGCTGGTGGAAGTAAAAATCCTTTTTCCCTGACCAAGATCCTGAGAATTTTAATTTTCCCTATTCAGGGTAATTCTAATAAACAGCATTAGAACTTTATCTCAGTGAGCGTGTAAGGATTTTTCCCTTTGATTGCTGTTGTTTTCTTTTACTAGCAAATGTTGAAAGAAAACATGTGTCCCTTCTCAGTCAAGTCACAAGGCTTGGAGGAGATACTTTTGCCAGAAGTAGTTCTGAGGATATCTTGAATCTTGTTCAGTGCTGACAACCTTTAAAAGTATGTGGCTGTTTTTCTTAGTTGTGTTTTAATCTTAATTCTCATCTCTCGTAAGGTTGACGTAAATTAGGCTGGTTCTGAGAACGGCTGTGCTGGCGGCAGGGCAGTCGCATCACTTCATTGAGTCTCTTTGGTGTAATAGCCTATTTTCATTCAATATTCTTCACATCTTGACAAATTTCAGAGGAAGTGGAAGCAAATTGCAGCCAGTCCACACAGTATTTGCCACCTCTGAGCAGATCAGTGGCCCAGCTTGCTCAGGATGCATTTACTAAAATTGGCTAGCAACTGTTCCGTTGTAGGAATATTTTAAAATGAAAACTATTGGGCAGCACATACTAGGATAACTGGAGATTGGTCAGGCTTTGAAAGAAATAATCTTTTATAAAATAACTTTATCACTTTCTTGTGAAGAAGTATAAAAATCTACTTTTGAATCTGTTGCAATGTGACTTCTAACTCAGATTTCTTTCATGTTTCAAGCAATGTGTTGCACTGCAGATTTTCCTTTAAATTATCTGCAGGGTGTTCTGCTTTGGGTTAATCTTGCTAAAAGCCATCTCTACCTTTGCATTAAAATCCCATTTCTGGTATATTTTTGTGAGCACATGCAGTTAGCCTCTTTGGAAATAGCCTGGCCAATGGAAACCTCAAAGTGCTAATGTGCACGGAGCAGAGCAGACTCCATCTGGTTTTCCCTGAGCACTGAGTGGTTTGCTAGGCAACTACAAGGATGCTAATTGTGTCATTGTGTGAGGCTCTTGAATTGATTTTTCTATTTTTATTTTCTTAAAAGCAATCATTTTAAAAGAACATTGCTCCCTGACATTGAGCTGCCATTGCCGTTCCAGAAATATGGAGCACTGAAAAGCCTAATGAACTAAGACATCATTTTAATGGCATTGCAAGGCAGCTCTAATAATTGAGGGTCTGTATGAATCAAAAATCCATCAAAATCAGCTGAGAATAATAAACTAGCATTAAATATATAACTTTTTCAGTGGGCTGTTGCTGAATATATAAATGGTCCCTCTGCTAGAGAGCTTAGTCTAAGATGCAGAAAGTAGGGAAAAAGAAAGGCACTAGTACAACTTTAATCAGAATGTTTCATAGAATTTATACATCTGTCACAAATAAAAATAGTAGTGATTTATTTGCTTGTGGCCCCTTGTGTTAGGTGAACTCAGTATGTTTGTTTTTTCTGGCTGTACCTGGATTCCTGGCTCCAGAGGGCCTGAGAAGGGGGGCAAGCCCTTTTTTAAGGAGAAAGATTGGAGAATACAATTTCATACTTACAGTTGTACTTAGGATACTTCCACTTAAATGGTGCTTGTTATGTGTAAATGCTTGTGTTTCTCTTCATTTCCTATCGGTTTTGTTTTTCTCTGGAGTGGTTGCTCTGTTTTAGATACGTGGCTCTGAGGCTTTCACATCCCATTTTTAAAATTGACAGTTCACTCCCTGAAGTGAAGGCTTTACACTAAAAAGGAGGCCATGCCTATTAGCCAAGAGAGTGCCAGAGTAGGGGAGGGACTGGTCAGTAAAGAGAACAACAACGTTAAGGAGGTTTAAAGCCAACACCTAACAAGGAGAAGTTGCAATTCCAAAGCCTGACCCAGCACTGAGCTCTGCACAGGCAGTCCTAGCCAGTGTTTGCATTTATGTTCATTAAGAGGAGACTCTGAAGGAGTTTGCAGGGTTTTTACTGGAGTCCCTTTTTGTTAAATGGGAATCCTCATTAAAAATCTGCCACTTTGCAGTCTTGTCCATTTGCTCATCATAATTAATGATAAACATATATCTAAGAAGGGAAAATTTGAGAGGTTTTATGTTGAGTTTCAGAAAATAAAAAATTAACATGATATATTAATTTCTTTAATTCTTCAGCTAAGGAATTAGTGATTAAGAACTAGAAAAAAAGTAGCGGGAGCTTTTGAGTGATTTCTGGCTTTGTATTTGTAAAAAGTATTTATGATGTTCCATTGTCACCTCTAGCAGATCAGCAGCAATTTCCATTTTCCTTTTCATTTGTATTACTGTTTTTTATAGGCTGACCTTTTACTCTTCCTTTGCCTTTCTGAACTTCACAAACTATTCTAGGCATGCTACAAAATATTTAACACCCCTTAGTTTAGTTTTGTCTTTCAAAACAGCGTTAGGATACTAACATCTAGTTTACTGCACTGTTAAGGCAGGTAAGTATTTCAGCTCTTTACTGCCTGACCAAATGCTTTCTCTTCTGGCAGCTTGTATCAAAACAATATTTTTCTCTTGCACTGTTCTGTTTTTATTTGAGGGAGAGTGGGTGAGAAAAGAAACAAATACTATATTCAGGCTCTGTCTGAAAACAGTTGTGGATCAGTCCGTTTCTAAAAACAATTCTAGCCTATCCAAAGACATAGGTACACCATAAGACTTATTTATTAAATCCATAATATATCCGTTCCTCAAAATTCTCTTGTATATTGAATTTCCGTGTGTTTTTCATCCTGCTACATCTTGGTCAATGTTCTCCCAGCTCAGTTTGCTTGGGCTAACTTGGCTGTAACCTAATCATTAGAGTACTTGTGTGTGCTTTTTTTTTAATGATAGTATTTATGACTCTTTTTGTGTAAAAGGCTCCCAGTTCTTCCATTTCACAGTTTGTATTGTTGCTTGTTTCATTTATGTAGTCCATGTTAAAATAGCTTAATATAATTATTTTTTGACTATGGCCTAAAACTCTGCAGATGTTCTCCCATTCTGCCTATAATATTTATAGCTGATCCCTTTGCTCTGTGAACAGCTAGCAATGTGGGTTAAATTAACCCGAGCAAACATTTAATCATGAAAATCATCAGACCTCTCTGGCTTGCTAGGATGTTGTGTAGAGCAGAGGTTTTTTTCTGTGTTATTTTTGGTTTTTTTTAGCTTTGTTGCAGTTTTGCATACAAATATACAGGTGCCCTCTTTAAAATGGTTCTTGAATTAACTTCTTTGTTTTACAAACAAAGTTACAGGCTGAAATACTAATATCTTAGTTTATATATGGTGCCGAAACACCATATATGGCATTCAGGTGGTGGGACCTGGTTTCCAAAGCTGTACATTGCAGCTTCCTGTTATTTTGGCAAGATCTGCAGTTATCCAACTTGGCTTAAAAAAAAAAAAAAAAAAAAAAACCCTGTTTTTTACTGTGTTGTTTTATTGTATTTTTTTAACACTTAATATTTTACAAAGAGAGATACAAGGGACTATCTCTAGGCACTCAAGTTTGACATAGATCGTGGTTTTGATGTATAGCTTAGTAGAATCTTTGGGTAGCAACACTTCAAGATCTCAGATTTGAAACCAGTCCCATCAAAACGTGCAGGATTTTTGGAGTGCTTAATGCTAAGATCTAAAATTGTATACAAACTTTAGGCCTAAACTGTGATCCTGATTTGTGCCGTTTTCTAAATTGTCCCAGGATATCATTGCTTGATACTCATATTCATAGCAATTGAAGTAAACAGGATTTTGGAAGGAAGACCCCTCGAGGGTGAGTACATCTAGTTGAACATAGCAGCTTTGCAGGCAGGGGAGCTGTAAAGATTTGCCCATATCCAAGTCTTCTTGTGCATTATTAGGAGAAAACAAAAGCAATAAACATGAAACTTCCCTGGTGTATTCTGTTGTGGTGATTACCCTTTTCCTGTATTTGGACAGAACAGTGGCTTTTGTTCATAGAGTTGTTCTATGTGGTAAGACTTCATGTTCATATGGAGTGTGCATTATGGCCCAGTTATACTGTATGTTTATCATCATCATCTTGGACTTTAAGGGGCTGCGCTTGGAAGTCCTCTGCTTGCTCAACACTTTCCTCCCATCGAAACCTTGCAGGTTCTGTAGCCTACAAACATACAATAGTTTAATAAAAACAGCAATTTCTCACATAGAGTATCACAATGAACAGCTTAATTTGCCCTTTGAGATTTAATTGATGAGTGAATAAACATATTCTTAATATTCAGAAAATGAGATTATGCTCTAAAATAGCAACGTGTTTGTGGGATCTGGGGAGAGATTATATTTTCAGTAGTCTTAACAGTTTACCTCCATGTGCTAGTATTATCATTACAAGAATAAGAGCAGGAGAAGCAGGTGGGGAGCCATAAATATTTTTAAAAGCCTCCCCTAGGGGAATGCAAACTCTCAACTACTTGTATGGTCCTCATGGCTGCCACATGCGAGTGTTTCAGAGTCTTTCAGGACATTTGCTCTCGCAGAGCCCTGCGGGGTGGGAAGTGGAAGCCACAGCCCTGCCCTGGGTGAGCAGAGGAGCACAGAAGGGCGAAGGGAGATGCCAGCAGTCAGGAAGGAGGTCGGTCTGTTGTGGAGCGAGGAACTGCAAGGGGCTTGTCAAGGCTAAGGCCAATCAATGTGTCAAGCACCGAATTATTATGCCCTTTGAAATTATATCTGCTTTCTGATTCATAACGAGGTGCAGTCAGCTTCTGCTGCTTGAGCTTTGTAGTTCTCTTTCATTTCTCAATGCCAATTGCTAAAACAGGAAGGTAAGACTGTTTGAATCATTTGTGCATTGTTATCTTTTTCTCTTTAGTTCTTTTTTTTATTTTCTTAGTGTATCAGTCATGAATCTGGAGCTACAGTGAAATAATATCTTAAAATGAAAACATTTTAACTTTTACTGCAATCCTAAATTACAACACTGGTGATGTGTATGTGTTCTTTTCTGTGAATTTCCCTTGTAACCATCCCCTATGGAATTCAACGTTGAATCTCCAGCCTTCTTTCCAAGAAGGGTATATTCTCTCATCTTTTTGCATTCTACAGTGCTTCCTGCCATACCACTTTTCTTACCACCTTAGTCTCCCATATTTTTTGATCTCTTTATTCCACGACTTTTCCCCAGAAACAGCATTCTCTTTAGCTCCTTAGCTCATGACGCTACACGAGCCTCTTTGCACTGAGCAGGAAGCTGCTGCTGCCTGAGTGACTGTAATCGCAGACGGTCCCTATCGCTTCACGTGGGCCCTCGTGCCACCATCTTTCCGGAGATGAGTCTTGGGATGGCGTTGCTGGTGTCACACGTGGTGATCCAGTGTCTGAAAGCAGCCGTGTAGCAGGTGTAAACACAGAGGCCAGTGACCTTAAGGAGGAGCCTGGAGGTCTTGGTTTCTTCCTCATAGCCTCTGGATTCCTGCGGGGTTTGGTGTCCTGGCCCCACAGAGCGTACGCTGTGTGCCTGTGGTGTGTTGGGCCGTGTGCTCCTGTGGAGGGGATAGGCATCCTACGTATGGGCTTTCAGAGGGGAAAGGTGGAAAGAGAAGTGCTGTAAGCCCAGGCGGTGCGTAAACCTGCTTGCCTGTGACCTGCTGTGAAGTGCCCAGCTAAAGAAGTAAAAATGAGGCAGCTGCCATTCCGTGCAGCATGTAAAGTTCCTTAACACAGTTCATGCATTAACCTCCCTCCGGAGAGCCTTCGGCTTTGGGGAGAGTGGGCCGCGGGAGAGGGAGTCACTTCACTGCCTCTTCTCTGGAAACATGAGACTTGCAGCACTCTCGCTTCCATGTTTGGCCGTGATTATCCATGATCCGTGCTCCGTGTGTGTGTTTACTCAGGGCCTGGAAGACCCAGGCCTGCCTGTTACGCGCGGCCTCCATCCCGGCTCTCCGAGGGGATCGCGTGTCAGTTCTGGCACGGCGCGGAGGCAGCGGATCTTGGCAGCGACGGCTGCCCCTTCCAAGCATTTTTTATATAGGAAGAGCAGAGCACGGGCCAACTTCAGAGCTCTAGTGCTGCTTTTAGCCCTAAGTTTCCACAGTGCTTTTTATCCATTTGTCAGTTCAGAGTTTGGGAGGAAAAGAAGAAAATCTGCAATAAATTAGCTGCCCTTCTTAGGAAAGTGTATGTGTAGGAGGCATACAGGTCAACTTGAGAAGGCTTGAGGCTGCATATTTCTTTTTAAACACATTGATTAGCATTTCATACACCTGTGTATTTCTTCTTCCAAACACTGAGAGGAAAATCTTGTGGGACCAAATATTTTTCTCTATGCATCAAACAGATGCTTCTAGTCAATATTGTCTCTTCCTCCTCCCAAGGCTTCCCATTCACGTGCCTGTGTGACTGATTTGAAGAAAAAGGGAAACCTGCAACATCTTTTCTTTACTTTAGTGAGTTTTCAGATGAGAGTTTCTTAAAAGTTTTGCCTTCTAAACACTTTTGTCAATGATTTGATTAGAATGTTTCTCCAGTAAATATTGCAGAGATTAGGTCTCACAATGAAGAAAAATTAAGTCAAAAGCAGAGAACTGAACCATCCAGGCTTTATAAATCCTGATTAACAAATATGTATGTAACTGATATTGTGTATAGTGAATATGAAATAAATATGAATGTCAATTAAATGTTGATAGACAGGACAACAAATGGATCTCTAGTCTGGAATTTTTATCTGTGAGGCTGAAGGCTGAGTGCCCTTTAAATATTTGATGTGAGTTATTTCATTGCATTAATTCTTTCTCAGATGTAATTTAACAGGTGATGAAAAACAAATTCTAAATAAAACAGTTGTCCTTTGTAAAGAATAATGCTCAATGGTGTGCATTCACATATGCAGTTGGAAAGTGATTCATACATTTCCTATGTTTGAATAGCTAAATATATCAATTGTTGTGGTTCATCATTAAAATCATGGAAATTGCAGTGTGCTTTTAAGATCTTATATAGCTTAAATATGAAAAGCAAGATATGCTTTGAAAGAATGAGGCCAGCTCATAAAATCAAAAGGATAACATAATAAATAAAATTCCAGAAACCTGAGCATGTCTACTACAGCTTTGCCCTCCTTCTGACTGTGGTGTTGATGTTGGCAGGCAGTAGGCTGTGATCGACAACTTGGGAGCAATGCCAAGGAAGACAACTGTGGAATCTGTGCAGGAGATGGTTCAACATGCAGGCTTGTGAGGGGACAAGCTAAGGCACATTTCTCACCAGAAAAAAGTAGGTTGCAAATTGATCCTCTGTTAATTTATCCTTGACTATGTTTTCTGCTTGTATATTAACACCCCTATTACTGAGTCTGACCTTTTCACTATATACTTGTTTGCAGTTTTCCAAAGCTACTTATTTTAAAATCTGTGCTAGATTAGTCTATTGAAATTCCACAAGGGATACCACACATTAGGGTATAGCTAGGAAAGAATTTGAGATATGCATTTTTTGTGGAGCAACTTAATTCATTCTATCAGGAATAACCATCAAGATATACATCTTATTTTAGAGGGTATCCTCATGTTGCAATATATGTGATGCTGCAGCGACGTTTTTAAATCATGGAAACATCTTAGATGGTTTTATGGAAATTGTGGCCCGTGATTGAAAGTGGCTGTTTTTTAACTTAGCTTTTCTTCTTTGTAAGTGTCTAAGGTAGTTGAACTTCAGAGGCAAATTAACTACTACTACCGTGCAAAAAGCACAAGGCTTAAAGGGAATACTACTCCCTTCTCAGGGTGGTGTTTGTCTCAGATGCTGCCGTTTTTCCTCAAGGTAGTACCTTCCTGCGAGTAGCTTTGTAGGTCTCAGTAACAGTGAAAGTAGGAGAGGAAGAGCATCAAAATTGAACCTTTTACAGAGCCCTTAGGAGCCTGACCAGGCTGTGGGGGACAAATCGGGGCAGATTTGTCATGTAGAGGCATTGACTCCAACTCTTCTTTGAAGACAATTTCACCAGCTAAACCAGTTGTTTGAGCAGATAATAGATGAGAGGAGAATGGACTGAAGCCTGTGGCTTTGTGTGCTTTCTGCCCTTGCAGGTGATGCTCCTGTCATCATATAACTTTTGTCCCATTTACTTATCACGCGAGGGAGCAGTTCTCTCAAATTTCTTCTGTTTGTCACATTGGCAGATACCTGGGGTGCCCCTTGCCTTCGTGTCTAGCCACAAATGTGCAGGTGATGCCTCGTGCTTTTAAAATAAAATCAGTGTTCCAAGTTCAGTTCAAATGGAAACAGGTAGATGAATCGCCAGTCTGGGATAGTTGCATCTGTTTCAGTACTGTTTCTGTGCATGCAAAGATGTTAAAAATCAGTGACCTGATTTTAAAAGCTGTTGTATGTTGAGTCATACTGGTACTTTTTGCAGTACACATAAATATTTCCTTGGGTTTATTTTATGTTGCTGCCTAGAGGATGTTTAAGTATAAATGTAATTTGAAGTGTAGCTTATATTGTCTTAGTGCATATTCCCTTACAATGCAGTGACTTATATCGGTCTGTAGCATTTCACATTAGGCTACATGATACTGTTTGTGTGCATAATTCCTGTGATTTAATATGTTTGTTTAACAAAGGTAATCCTCTCAAAAATAATTTTACACAAGTCAAAACTAGCCTTTTTTGATGTGTTGGATGGACTATCCTTGTCAGCTTTTGCCTTGACTTTATTGGTCTTTTTCTTAGCCTAGAGAATGTAGTCCAGTAATTTATAAGGCCCTGTGTTCGTTCATCCTAATACTGAGCAAACATCTTGAGTATTTGCACTGTGCTAAAGAGGAGCTTTTATGGAGGCTGCTCTTTTCTTTATGCACTTCATCAAGACAAATACTGTGAGTTTCTGGACAGCAAAACTAAGCGTTTGTGAAGCAAAAATGATTAAATAATATATTTGTAGTATTAGTCATGTTTCTGTATGTCATATTTTATATATAGGCATATGCACACACATACATACGTGTGTGTATATATATTCCTTTTTTCTGATGTAGATATAAGTAAAAACACAAGGAAATTGTATTGTCTATTCCTCTTTAGCACTGATAGAAACTCCTCTAGAAGGACAGTTCCTTGGGAAACCCTAGCTTAGCTCTAAGGCAAACCAAACTAAACTTGTTGATTTGGCAAATTTAGCTGGCCAGTTCTTGATAAATAAAATTAAAAGTTGATAATTTATTACTTTTTTTAAAAAAATGTAAGTACAGTGCAGAAAAGGTCTGGTTTTGAAAGAGGCATTTTGTGACAATTTTGAGTATTATCAGAAAAAAAATAGTTTAATTTCACCTGTGATGTTGTGGCACAGTTAAAGGCAACTGCATCTCACTTCGCTTGGTGGAAAGCTCCCCGCTGCCTTTAGTGGGTCATGAAGACTCATGATTCATAGTTTTCATGATTCATAATTTTAGATAAGTATAGATTCTGATAACAAATGATTTTTCATAAAGGAAAATTTGGTTTATTAGCTCCTGTATCTTTTTTAAAGAAAACGAACATTTCTCTCAGATCTTGATATTAAACAGCACTGAAAGAAGTCCTACTGTTTTACAAATATGAAACAAACTGTCATTTCAAAAGTTCTTTATTTTTTCCACTGACACTTAATTGCCTTTGAAAGACAAAGTAAGAAAGAGTTCTGCCAGCAAGCCGGATTCTGACATTCTGGTAAAATGATTAAAGGTTTGACTAATGATATTCAAACAGCAAGTGTAATAGGTTGTAAAATGTACCATCCCATTGGGAAATGAGATATCATGGGCCTGATGTTTCTAGTACGATGTGCATGGAACTCCCATTAACTTCACTGCACTTTGTACACATGGAAAAATGGTAGGATTGGGCCCTGATGTCTGCTTTCTGCACCATTATTGGCAAGAAAAGGTAGGAAAGTGTTCTGGTTCTGATACCGAGAAGGAAGGTTGCAGGTTCTGATATTAAGAGAGAATGAAGCACAGACTTGACATAGGCTGGTCTTGATTCTCAAAAGTTTTTGATATTTGCAAGCTTTTGCTTTCATAGGTAAATATGAATATGAATAATATGAAGCTTTTAGCTTCATATGAAGTATAGCAATAAGTTAATTCTTTGCAGCTATTCTCTATTTTTTTTTCTCCCATTTCATGCATTTGTTTTCTGAGGTGCTGTGTAACACTGCCACGTGTTTGTCATCATCCCAAATATACTTCATCAAATACCTAATTTTAGTTTGCACATTTATCTAAGCAGAGGCGTTGTGCTAGGATGGTTATTCAGCGCCTGGGTATTAGGAGGTTTTCTGTGTAGTGCCATTAGCTGGCTCGGGTTTGTGACAACTTGGTACCCCCTGTCTTTGACTCCCCCTTAAAATCATTGTACGTGGAGCTAGGAACCCTTGTTGTCAAGATTCCCTGATACTTCAGCTTAAATGGATGATTTTTTTCAAAATTGAGCACTTGAGTTAGAAACTTTCCATGCCAGGTGCTAAATGTTTTGGAGATCTTTCAGCCAGAACAATTCAGCGTATTCCAAGGACGTGGATAGAGAAAAACATGTTGTTTCCCACTGTCAAAACATTCCTGAAGCCTTTTCTTTAATATGCCTTAACACCCCCCATTGTTGGACTTGATCACAGATCAGGGATTTGAAATTTGGCAGGCAGAAGCCTTCTGGTCATGGACGAGGCTTTTGCAATATCTGTGAACATCAACACATATTTTACTATAACTCCTTGCAAAAAAAAAAAAAAAAAAAAAAAAAAAACCCAAAAACTTTACTTAA
>JAVCKT010020518.1:27386-64746 GCA_032273925.1 Rhynchotus rufescens | reverse complement strand
TTGTACTAGGATTTTTATTAATATTTTAGAATACAACTGAGGTATTAGGAAGACCGGCATCCATATTTTGAAGTGATTTTGCAGTACTTGAGTAGGAAAATCCCCTTTTTGACTTCATTTAAACTTCTTTCTGCTATATTAAGATCAGATTATATTTAAAATTGAGGAAAAGAAGAAGTTAGATATTTTTCCCCGATGGTTTAAACTTCCATACCAGAACTACGGAATCTTTTCAGGGGTGCGTGTGTGTGAGTGTCTGTGTATATACATATAAAATATATAGCTATATACACATGTCTATCCAAAAATTTCCCTTAAATATTATGTTTCAGCAGCAAATTTCTCCTACATGTGCCCAGTCACCCTACCTCGTAACTCCTCTTTGGCAACGGTGCTTTTGGTAGCACCCACTTGTAGCAGTGAGTCTACAGCTCCTCTGTGGGCTTTTCCCTACAGTAGAACCTTTGAGAGTCACGGCCATTGATCCAGGGGTGTTCTCCAGTTCAATGGTGCAGGATGCTTTAATTTTCTCCCTCTGTTTTTTTCCCATTTCGCAGGGGGTAACCAATAAAAGGAGCTGTCCACTTGACTGGTACGTCGGGATGCTGACTGCTGTGTTTGCATTTCTCAACTCATCCAGTAGCCAGTCTCTTGAGTGCAGCGAGATTTAGCAGATAGCCCCCTCCCCACCCCACTCCTCAAGTCACCATGCCAGCCCTGGTTTCATTATTTGTTTGAATACTGCATAATTTCATCGTCATTTACAGCTTTTGTACTAATAAATGTTTGAACTATAAGTAACTCAAAAAATGATGAACTGGGTGCTTGTGTGAGGGATATGTGACTAAGTTTTGTAGGTCTCCTGAAGCTCTTCTCATTTTATTCTGCTGCCATTCCTACATAACTTAATAGTCAGCTACCCCATTCCAGTTCTGTGAGTGATGTCTTTGCGTACACTGTATTAACAGAATTGTTTTTAAGGTTGGTACGAATAGATTTAAAGTCTGACCTGTGACAATGCTTACAAAACACAGATCTCTTTCTCGAAAAAAGAGCGTAATTGTCATGACCAGTTTGAAGGCAGAAAAACTTCTTGCTCCAAGGGAGCACTCCTGATCATACCAACTTTTTTGCCTTTTCTGTAGATGCGGTGCACTGCACGTAGGAGACCACATTCTGTCCATTGATGGCACCAGCATGGAGTACTGCACTTTGGCAGAAGCAACGCAGTTCCTGGCTAATGCAGCAGATAATGTCAAACTTGAGATCCTGCCTCACCACCAGACACGTCTAGCACTGAAAGGGCCAGAACACGGTAAGATCTGTAGCACCAAATTCTGCTTTCTTTTACTCTTTTTATTTTGCTTGCCCCTGCTGAACAACCTGGAAAAGTGCTATTGAGGCCATAAATGGTCCATAAATGTGGTTTCAGCTCCCCAGGTTATGCTTGTGAAATCAGTGAGAAGCTCAATGTTCTCTTGGTCTTAACGGACCCTCAGAGATTCCTGCGAATAGAGAGAGAAATGTTTTACTGAGAAGTGGCTCCGCACACTTCTGCATTAAGACACCTGTTTTTTACAGTTGCAATCATTGGGGAAAAGCCAGGTATTTCAGTAAATGACTCTGAATTGTTTCTTAAAATTAAAAGGGAGGAGGAAAGGACACTGCTAACTTCTTCTAAGCATATTTGCTTGATATTCTATTATGATAACATAATTAATACACTTGTTTTCTCTTAAAATACTTTAGAAAAACTGTATTGTCTCCTGCTAATAGCATTATTATTTATTGCCATCACCTTCTAAAATACTTTTCAGACTGCTGCATGGGTTTGTTGTCTGTACTTGTGAAAAAGGTGCCCAGGGACAATTCCCTGCATCCCTGCCCTTTTGCACTATGCTATTTCTTTACTTTATAACAACATGCTTGAAGAGCGTGGCTTTCCATTTCAAACTGAACATATATAAAATATCTTAGCATTTGAGAATGATAGCTTCCTGTCTTATTTTTCTAAACAATCCTGAAAAAGTTGCTAATTTGAAGTACACAAAAATTTCATCTAAAATTTCATGTGGTTATGAATGGTGAAGAAATAGCAAGGGTGACTAAATACATACACAACAGGTATCTGTGATGCAGCAGGAATCACTGGTGCCTTTTTATGGGTCTGCAGTACTGTGATTCTGCCTCATTTAGACCATTACAAGGTTTCAGAGGCATAGAAATTTGGTTGTTAATAAATGTTCTTGGACATCTAGCTAAGATTCAGGCAGTTCCTGGATGCGTAGCTGGGGTTTGCTCTAGTCAGTTTGTCAAAGTGGGGGACAATGAACTTCTGGGTGAGAAGACACTTGTTTCTTCTAGTCCATAGTGAATGAAAAGTAAATTTTAAGATACCATATTCTTCAGCTGAGCCTGTTTCACATTTCTACTCAAGCTGTTTAAATGGGAGACAGAGCAGGGAGTCATACAGCAGAACTAGAGTGAGATGGAGATCAAAGTTTGTGATTTATTTCCATACTTTCTAGCTGTGTCAGTATTTGCAAATGGATGTTCAATCTTTGTAAAGGAAAGAAATCACACAATTAAATTTTGGTTAGTGAAATAACTTCTATAGAGTGTTTCTGTTGGGAAGAGGAGTGTCAAGGCCAAAGATTTTTCATGTAGATGGTTGTGTTGCTTCAAGCAGTTTTACTTCTTTAACAGAATTTAAACCAAGCTGATGCTGTAAAATGTGCTAGCCATATTCATCCAGTACAGATGCTTTGATAAGCCAATACTCTTGCCGTGCTGGCTTTGAGAACCAGCTGCTATTACATAATATTAAGGGGGGGAGTCTGTGAAAACTAAATAAGTGCATCTTTGGGGAAGAAATCTCCTAAATGTAATAAAGCTGTTTTCTTAAACATGCCAGAATAACTAAAATGTTTACAACCTTCCCCAGCCCCTCGCCAGATGGTGCTGCTGAAAAAACATGACCAATTCAAGATGCAACATGCTTTATGGAAGCCAGTATGCTCTTGGAAACAACCTTTCACCAGGTGTCATATGGCCTGGCTGCTAGAGAATTTGAAAAGCTCCGAATGAGACATTGAGCTGTAGCTCTTAAACTCAGTTATTGGTCTTTCTGGAACATGTTACGATTTTAAAATGGGCCAGAAAGTCAGTATATAGAATAAATAGAAATTTAAGCCCTAAAATAAAATGGAGAGCACTACAAGAGATCAAGTTGTGGGTTTTTTTTCTTTTTTTCCTTTACATGGTGTTGCTACCATCCATTTCTCTTGCTGCCCCATTAATTTTGTTTGCTGTACACAACTGTGTTGGAATAGCTCAAATTGCCAGTAAATTACTACTGTTACACATGAGAGGATTTTCTTTTAGAGAACTTTTCTTGAATTGGGATTATTCTTCTACAAGCTGAGCAAACTAAATCTGTGAGAATTCCTACTTTGTAGGACATTCTTATCCTTACCCTCAGTTTGAAAATAAAACATTAAAAAATCAAAGGCTACCAGATAATTTCTTGCTGAAAGCAATCTTTTTAATTAAACAGTGCTCATAGCAACGTGAAAATAATGAAAATCCACCTGGCCTCATTACTTTTATCAGATTTTAATTTCTACACCATAGTTAAAAGTTCAGAAATCCTGCTGTGTGTGTACGTAATCAAAGAGAGCATTTTATATGAAAAGATGCAGTGAGTCTTCAAAGTACATATTGTCAGATCAGGATCCTACTTCTATTTCTGGGATTTTTTTCTGACTCCGCAGTCTCGAATGATGCCTAAGATTTTCTTAAGCCTTTGAGGTCGCTTGTGCTGTTGCCTGGTAAGTGAGGGGTCGAGATCTTTGTGCAAGGTGCCAGTGTTGCCCATTGCCATTCAATGGGGGTGACGCTTGCCTGGTTTTTGAAGTGTTTGAGGAAACAAAAAATGATAATAATTCATTTAAGTCATTTGATGGGAGGGTGAGATGGTGGCAGTGAGGATGGCCAAGACACAGGAGGGGACACGAGCAGGGCCAGGGAGGCAGCAATTGTGGTGAGACACTGGGCTGCCAAGGAACCCAAGGCCCTTGTGCCCGTGTTTTCCTTGTCTTCCCTCTTCCCTCGTGTCTTCTTTATTATAGCAAAAGGCTGATCTAGGTAGAGAGAATTTAATATATTCAGGTTAAAACATTGCTTCTGGAATATGGAAAAAAGTAAAACAGCAGCTTTTCTCCTGGCCCTGCTTGGTGGTGCAATGGCTACAATTTCCCCCTCGCTTTTAAGGCAGGAACATGAGGCAGGTCTCACCTAACCCAGCAGATTTCTAGATACTATTCAAAAGTGGTGTGTGGTCACAATGTGTCCACAGCCGTCATGAGCAGCGTAGGAAGAATAAACACACAGATCGCGTGGACCAAAAGCAAAATAGGTAAAAAAAAAGGTAGTAAATTTCTTTTAGGAAGCTAAAAAAAGTTTGATAGTGCAGGAGAATCCCTCATGTTTTTAATACTAGAATTAGCTTGTTCCCTGCTTGTATTCTTCTAAGTTCATTAAGGACAAAGCTACACTGAATTTAATGATGACTAGAGTGTATTTAATGAACGATGACTTCCATCAGTTTCACTTAATATTTGACAGATTAACTAAAATGCTCACTGTTTACTTGGTAAATACTAGTCTTTGCTTTTGACATATTCCAAACTTCACTTACTTACGAAGAGCAATTAAATATGCTCTCAAATTTTATCCAGAAAATGATCATTTTAAAAAACATGAAGTTGTACATCAAAATAATAAATATGAACTCTAAATTTATGCCTTTTCTTTATTAATAAGGCTTCAAGGTAGAATTTTTCTGCTACTGGCCATGAGAAGTTGTTTATCGTGCAGAGTAGTATAATGCCAACAATAGATGCCGGCAAAAATAAAATGTCAGTGCAGTATATTGAAGTGATGTACTATAGACATCTCTGTTGTAGGCAGTGTGATATATAGTATCTGGTTTAATTCTTAAATAAATGCAGGCAGAGGCTTACTAACCTTCAACTAGCAGTCATTTAAAACACATTGGTGTTTTCTAAGAAAGTTTACAGTGTTAGCTCCTAAAGCCTGAAGATTAGAAGTCAATTCAGAACTAATCTTTTTTTAAAAAAAAAAGATAACAAAGAAGCAATCAGAAGCATTATTTCCAAGAAAAAATTCTTTTCTTGGAAGGGTATTTCTACTCCTCAAGTTAGCATACCTTGATGAGAAGACAAGTTCTGTTATTATTTTATTTTATTTTTGATTTGTTATCAGTTCTGGATATATTTTTTTTTAATTTATGCAATCCAGTTCCTTTTCCCTCTTCTCTGGTCCTTTTGTTTTCTGATTTTCCGTCATCCCTTCATGTGGGCAGTGAAGGTTCAAAGAAGCAAAAGGCAACTTCCCTGGGGTTTGTGTGCCAACAGCCAGCACAGCCTCCTCACCTCCCATCCTGACCATTGCAAGATATTTGCCTTGAAATTCAAAAAAATGCCTCCTCAGAAAAGCCTTTGTAATGTTCCATACTATTTCCTGCTGATGTAGCTTCTCTTCTTCTTCTTCTTTCTTCTCTTCCCTTTCCTCTCCTTTCACTCATGCTTTTCTCATTTCAGGCACTGAAACCTTTTCAGTTTTATGGATGCTACACGTTTTCATAACCATGCCAAGGTTATTTCTGACATCTTATGCCTTTTCCTTTCTATAACAAGACAGCCTTGAAAGAGAAGAAAAGGCTCAAAAATTCTCAATGAACCCGTTCTGCCATTTGCATGGGCCATTAGATTTGAGTAGTGCATATAAAACAATTTTTGAATGCAAAGCACAATTTACAAATCTTTTGTCAGAAATCACCTACTACAAAAAGGCATTTCTAAAATCAGTGTATCTAGACATACTGTTGTGCATTGATTCGTGGATGTGTACCAAAAATCCAAATTTAACAAACTTCGCCTAAAGTAAGATGTATCTTATGAATGTAATTTTTCTCTCTCCAGTATTTTTGCTGGCTGCCAGCAGGTGTTCTCATGAAATGCTGGCTGTGCTTTTATGTAGGGTCACCTGTGTGGTTTAATGTCTTTGTGATCAGGACTGCACAAGCCGTTCCCGTGCGTCTCGCACCCTGTTTGACTCGTTCCTGGGTTACAGGCACGTGCCGCACTCTGCCGAGACGACCGAGTGCTGGGTGCCAAGTGTTCGATTTCTTGCAGCAGCTTTGGTGTCTTCATCCTTCTCTCCTACCTCCATGAGCGCATACAGCCTGAGTTCCCTCAACATGGGGACCTTACCTCGCAGCCTCTACTCCACCAGCCCGCGCGGGACAATGATGAGGCGGAGGATGAAAAAGAAGGACTTCAAAAGCTCCTGTAGGTGGTAAAGCAACCGCTCGACATGTGCAATGAATGGGTGAGGAGGGGGAAGGTCTCGCAGAAAGGGACCAGGTACCTTACTGAGTAAATGCTACTCAGAAGAGGGAGCAACTGGAGTTTCTGTTAGATGTGGGGAAGCACCAGCATAAAAATTATTTATGCGATGCTAAAATGAGATCAGTAGAGGCTGTGTGGCTTGAAGATCTCATCTGAAACCTAAAACGCCCTGCTTTCTTTAAACCACCCTGCAAGGGCTTGTCATATCGCTACTGCAGTCATTTCAGTTCCTTTTTTAACTCTTCCCTTTAACATCAGGGAATAAAATTCATAGTTGATTAGTCATGAACAGATTATTGGTAGGCTCAGCCACCACATAAGAGAAGAAGAGGCTGCCACTGTAAAGTTTTAGTGTATATCTACACCAGCACCTGCCCATTTTTTTGCCAGGTAGAATTCCAAATCACAGTGAAGACTAAGGAGCCTTGATTCTGGCTACTTTCCAGGGTTCAAAACAGGGGTTTCCTATGTGCTAGTAATTTCCCTATTTCAGTGCGTTCCACTTTGTCCATCGTTATTCACTGGGCCGGAGAGCAATGATCAGAGCAAAATCAGAGCCAAACAGTAACCTGCAACCAAGGCCAGTCACTATGGAATCGAGAGGGAAGAACTGAGAGGAATCGAGGTTTTGCTTTCTCGTAGAAGTTTTTGTTGCTTGCTTGTTCGTGCTTAATTTTTTTTTTGTAAAGCAGATATTTTTACATACCTTTTGCCCGTAAGTACATTTTTGCTTTTAATCCAATCAGCCATTTATCACAACTCATCTGCTGACATGCTGGCTTCTAATACGTCCTTCTGTGTTACGGGGAGATAGGGTGCTGTCCGTGCTAGGGTGTCAGTAGAGGCTGTACGTGTTCTCATACGCACATGAGATACAGTAGTACTATTACACTGATATATTTGAATGGTAAAATGATGTCTGATGCAAAAATCATTCTTAGATTGTGATATATTATAAGACTATTCTGTACAACAGAAGACTGTTAATCCTGGAAGCAATTTTAGATGTGGGAGAGAGCTGTTATTTGCTTTTTTTGTTTGTTTTTCAGATATTTTTCATTCAATGAAGCATAGCTGTGTAATTTGCAATCATGCAAAAGTTCAGATTTTGGACCTTTATGTCCAAAGATGTACATTAAAGTGGGACAGTCACATAGACACTGCAGCCCACCAAAGAGATAATCCTAAAGTCAGAACGCTGTGAGAATGATAATCTGCTGTGGATTAAGCAAATCTCTAAATACCAGACATCAGGAGGAGGCTTGCTCGTGGGTAGTTTATCCCACATTTAGCTGACCATGAGGTGTTCATACAGCTTTCCAAAACACGGGGGGTGTCCCCATCCTTGAGTCTGCGTGCGCTTCCCTGCCAGCAGCGACTGCAGCAGCATCCCTGAATCAGAGGAATTGGCTACTTGTCCTTTCCCATGATCAGCTCAAAAGGAGATCCTCACTTCTGCTGCTAGACTTCCACCTCTAACTGTAGCAATCATCAGTGTAAAGACACCCGAGGGACTGAATGTGCAGCGACTTTGCCCTCTCCCTGTGTGCGAGGCCTGTGTGCAGCAGGTAGCACTAACTGCTGGGCTTTTCCTGGAGAGGGAACAGCCTCTTGTCTTAATTTTAGCAATCGTTTTCTTAGTCTAGTTGGACTGTTTGAGGAGTTTTTTTATGTAACTTCTAATAAATCTTTTGGGATGTTATTTGGGGAGAAAAAGATATATCAGTGAAGGGTGCTGTAAAGTTTTCATTGCCAATTATTTAGGAAAACCTGCATAACTTAATGTGATCGTCCCAGAACTCGTGCAGATGAAGTGTGATGAGATAGAGGCTGTAAGCCTTTTATGACCGTGAGTTTGCAATCATTGCATTACTTACGTAGATCTTTCCAAACATGTGGCTATAAAACTTAAAGGCATGCCCTACTGTCATGTGCTTTATTTTAGCCATTTGTTTTCCATCTTTAATCTTCCTATGCTTTTTCACTTCTAAAATATTGCACTTGTTGTGGAAAAGCATATACTTGGTTAATGTTTAAATCCTGAAGTATTTTTAATAGGTCCATATTAGTACTTGAAAGTGAGAGACATTTTTATGCCATCTTACAAGATAGTTATTGTGGCTGCATGTCTGGTAGCAATTAGTAGCAAGGAGCCTCTGCTCGGCACAGCTGAGTTAGCTGCTGCCAGCAGGAACAGAAACATTTGACATTTCCCAAAGTTCGGAGAGGACTGCAGGCACAGTAACCCATAAACTTACCTTTAAAGACATCTTGTTCTGCTTCTGTCATGTCTACAGGAATAAAACAAACAAATATATAACTTTCAAATTCAAGATTACAGATTTACGTACTACAAAGGACTCACTACACTGGTCCCCACAGTTGTTGCCATCTTACAGTTGGATGCAATATATACAAGTATGCTAAAACATTCCCCTAGCATGAGGAAACAGGGTTCATTGGACCCGTATACACATTCACGGACCCCTTTTAATGCCGTGAGATTCCTGGCAAGGGCAGTTTCCCTGGTGGTAAAGCTTCAAACCCATCAAGAAGCTAAAAAGTGCTAGTGTTTCTTGCCACAGCCATCACTGAATTGGAAACCCCAACAAGTTTTAAGTGAGATTTTGAGATCCCTCTGACATTTTATATAGCCTTAGCAGAGAGTTCTTATTGCATAGTTTGGAAAGAATATTTTCATATCTGCTTTTCATTCCTTTTTCCGTTTTGTTGGTTGTTTTCTTGGAGGGTGGACGTGGCGGATGGAAGTAGTTAATGGTCACTTTTAAGGGTCCATATAATGAAAATATTTATTAGGCTACTAAAATGCACAAATAACCTTGAACTAACCTATACTTTAACTATCTTCTCACAAATATTAAACTTAATTTGACAATATGAATGAAAATCTTAACTATCCTAAAACTCGAAATAAATGTTGTAAGGCCTTTGTGATTTCTGAGTATAGTACCAAGAAAAAAATATGAAAGTTAGAGATATCTATCCGCTTGCTGCAGAGAAGGAATGAGCAGCTAAGTGATGGGAGAATTGCAGCTAACAAGTGGAATGATTATTATATGATCTTAAGAGAAGGAGAAATGCACTTTTCTGAGCTTTCACACACTAAACTTAGAAATTTCTGGAGGATGGAATTGAGATCTGATACTAATAGCTTGGAATTCATCAGATCTACTCATATTTTGAGCCTTTGAAGTGCTGTGAGTTGGAGAAACCCATATTTCACCTGCAGCACTAAAGCTGGAGGCCAGATATAAAATAGATTTTTAACATTTAACTTTGAATATGAACTTATTTTACACAGTACATGTAGAGGAAATGGTAAAGAATGAAGATATTGAGTAAGTACACAGTTCTTACATAGGGTTTTTTTTTTAAAAAAAAAAAGAGTGAAAATTCACAGTAATTTAGATAAAACAGTTGTTTCAGAGTCAATTCAAACCTGAAAGAAGGTTTGCTGGGAAAACAAACTCATGAGTTTTGCTTGAGAAGTGAAACTTTTGCAACAGAATTGTTAATGAATTGTTATCACTAAATTTACCTCATAATTCAGATTTTAGACTAACTAGGGTAGAACAAAGGCCTCAAAGTGAAGGAAATACACAAGGGAAACCTCTGAGATCTCTGTACCTCCATGCTAATAATATCTGTAATGTAAAAAGACAGTTTTTTCCCACACTTAAAATACTCCACATTTAAAATACCCCTTTAGATAAGCCATGGAAGTTTTATCTAGCTCTTTGTAGCTGCTGCAGGCAGAAAGAGGTCTTGAAGGAATTTAGAGGGGCAGAAAGCAGTGAGATAGATTTTCAGAATTCTAGGCACTGGAGGAGTATCTTTGCAATATAATATATGATTACTTGCGTGATATGAATAGGAATCAAAAAAAAATTAGTTTTATGCGCAGCACTTCTCATAGTGCTGTGGTGTGCAGAGTGCATGGAAACAACGCTAAAATGCACTTTCAGGGGGAGATTGAAGTGAGGGTGCAGTGTGCTGCCTCCAGAGGTAGTCACGCAGGATCTCCGATGTTGCTTTCCTCTTGTTCTGCAGTGCAACCTCCTCCAGCCCTGGGCGAGAATACAGGAATGGGGAAAATAGAGCAGCAGCTGTGTGCATGTCTCAGGAAGGGCTGCTCAGTCTCTCTAAGCAAACCCACAGCACTTTTTGCTCACCATCTCTTTAAACACCCGGGTTGATAGGACAGGGAAGGAAGCTCGACGTGCATTACGCAGCCAGCCTGACGTTCCTGTTGGCAGGCAGTGAGCGCGTTCCAGCTGAGGAGAAGGCCTCCTTCTTCCTTGCGTGCAAGCCCGGGCACGTGCTTTGCTGCTATCAGCAGCACATGGCTGTGGGATGCTCCCAAAAGCCCCTCGGAATCAGCCTGAAAAGCAGATGAGGCTGTGGCTCCTGTTCTCTTAGTGCCTTTAAAAAACCTGTTGTCCATGCCTCAATCTTAACCCAAGCAGGATTCAGGGGTGTTCTGAGGTTTTGGGGGTGGGGGACCAAGCAGATTTGCTTTGAACTATGTTTTTGCATTATACCCTGCAACCGGATGCTTTCTGTTTTCTTATATGTCATAACTATTTATGCACCATTATCCTAAACGGAATTTAAGAGCAATGTCTCCATGACTAGGTTTATGGTACAGATCAATTTTATTGAAGAGCAATGAAATCTCTACTGCCAGCGTATGAATGTCTTTCCCCCTGCTCTGCTCTCTTTTCTAGTGTCTTTAGCCTCTAGCACTGTCGGGTTGGCCGGGCAGGTCGTGCACACAGAGACCACAGAAGTAGTGCTGACAGCTGACCCCGTTGTAGGGTTTGGGATACAGCTCCAGGGTAGCGTGTTTGCCACAGAGACCTTGTCTTCTCCACCCCTCATTTCCTACATCGAGTCCGACAGTCCGGCAGAAAGGTGAGATTCCCTCAGACAACTTCCAAGCGCGTTTTGGTGAGCATTCCTCGGGGTGTTTGGGGCTGGTTGGTTTGAACTGGTGATAAATTGCAGGGCCTTGCTCGGTGGAAGGGTGGCATGTAATAAACTGTCTGTTCTGACAAGAATATTTCATATTCCTGATGAGCTGTGAGAAAAATGACAAGCACCAGTGCCTTGATCATCCAGAGTCCTCCAGCAGGAGATTGGAAGCTATATTCATTACAGAGGGAAAAAAATCATCTACTTCTCTGAAGTCAAATAGTAATAATTCAGTGTGCCATGGGGGAAAGCTCGCTCTGCTTCTGCTCAGCTTTAGTATGTATGAAACCTTAGGAAACTAGAGTTTTGATTTGCTAGCTGTTTCATTGCAGCATTTCTATTGCACTTATATGCTTGTGTATCTTTTTAATCACAGCATGAATTCATATGGAGCAACCATAGTTGTGCATGCAGCTGCTAGTTGCCACTGCAGCATCTGTAGCCAGGGTCAGAGACCATGGTGATGGCCATGGATGGGGTGGAGGAGCCAAGGCTGGGGTCAAACTGCCCACGCTGGGAGTGCTGATGGTGCCAGAGGGGCTGCACAGGACTGTGTTGCCCTTCAGTAAATCAGCACGTGGGTAAATTCTTGAACTGCTGTATTATTCTTTTTTAAGGCTGCATTGGGTGTTTTTAATAGTACTGGTCCGGATAATGTGCATGTCTAAAGATTGTTGGTATTGTTGTGCACCGAGGTGTGGGGTCCTGCAAATTGGAGACAGAATAGTGTCAATAAATGGCATCCCGACGGAAGACAGCACGTTTGATGAGGCCAATCAGCTGCTCAGGGACTCCTCTGTCACCAACAAAGTCACTCTGGAAATAGAGTTTGACGTTGCAGGTATGAACATACTATCATTCTGGCTTACAAGAGAAAAGAAGGAATAAATTCCAAATATATTGTGATTGTTAGGCATCCGGGACAGGGACTTTCTTCTCACAGGCACCACTCCATTGTCAGGTGAGCTGTCTGATGAGGGAGCCTTTTTGTGCTGCTCATTGTGCTTAGCCCTGCGCTGTGGTTCAGAACACAAGTAGAAATGACAAGTCCTGTAGAAAGACCCGGTGACAGTCTTTCCTCTGAGTTATTTCTGGACTTATTTCTGCCCTGACATAGGAATATTTTGCTGAGCCAAGACAAATCCTCTACAGGGAAGTTAATGAAATGTTTTACTATACAGAAAAGCATTATAAAAGAGCAGACAAGCAAAAAAATTCTTCAGAGTTTTGCTTACAGTACCTTTGACCAACAAGCTAAATAAAGAAATAGAAATAGAGCCAATAAAACCTGGAAAATCATTGTTAATGTTGTTGGTGAATCTTTAATATTACTAATGGCTTTCTCCCATTTTCCCTCTAATGTTTTTAAGTATATAGAATGCACCTATAAAATCACATATTATGTAAATCAAACAAGCACACACTGTGCATGTGCATTACCCAATCCACTCTGTAAATAGGAAAAACTTTTATGACTTCTGTGCTGACCTGACAATAGTTCCTTTGAAGTAAGAGCAGTATCAGATGTTCTCTATTTTGCACAGTATAATTGTTATTAATGGTATTATAAACCTTGATGTCAAATGGAGGCAAAAGATTCTTAGTGTAATAATTCTAAGTGATGTTTTATTATGCCAGTGTCTAGAATATCGTAAAATTAGGCCAAACGCTATACATTCTTGTGGATATGTAGGAAACGGAGGAAAACGTAGCAAATAAAAAGTAAGAAAACAAAATAATGAGCGTGCCATTTAAACAAGTCTCAAGCCGCAAAGGACGAGGAGGTTTGTATTTCAGTCTCTGCATTTATTCATGTTGCTCCCATTTGCTTCAAGAGAGCAGACCCCAGCTCAGAGTTAGACCCTGCAGGGGGTAGGTTCACCTGCTTACACTGCCATAATTTCAACTGGATTCTCTTCAGGCCGAGGCCCAAATCTGGGCCAGCAGCAATGCCAAGTGTCAGATGCAAATGCAGTGCTGCGTGTTCAAGTGGTTTCTGCCTCAGCCAGCACCAGGCACTTCTTCATTAGTAATGTTTTGATTCTTTTTCTTCCCAGGAGATGTAAAATCCATGGCAGTTACCTTAGTGGACATTTCGAAATGCATTAGACCTACAGCAATAAAGGCCTAAAATCCTTAAAACTTGATTTTCTGTCCTTTTAATTAAAATCTATCTGCCAGCACGAAAATTTTCATGAGTGCTTACAGAAATTACACATGAGCTAAAAAGCTGCAGTCTCAGCTGTCTGGTGGCCCATGCAATCTCCATAAATTCAGTTAAGCCTTAAAAAAATTTGAGTCACCGTGAAATTGCCAATAGAGGTATAAATCATATTTCATATGTCCTACTTCTTTCACTTCAGCACGTATGTTTTGACTGTGGCTATGTTGCTGATGTGATTTAATTAATTTACACATACAGTTCTGTATACTTGGGCTTGCTGTGTCTCATAATGTAACATTTTCTAATTTTTTTAATAGAATCAGTTATACCAAGCAGTGGAACATTTCATGTAAAGCTACCAAAGAAGCATAATGTGGAACTTGGCATCACCATTAGTTGTAAGTGAAAGTGCTTATTTTAAAGACTGCATTTGCAGGATAATTTACAGCTAAGTACAGCTAAGATCTGTCTATGCTGGGATGGGTATTGAAACCTGCCCCAAATTCCTGGTGATAATTCTGCTATTGAAAACTGTCAATGTCCACTAAAAACTAGTGGGCAGGTCTAGATATGCAGTTTGCATGGAGTCTCCGTTCCTCTAAGATTTTCAGATTGCTGAAGAGGATAAGAAGGGCATGTACTTGTCTAAGGCCAGAATCTGGCCTTCCTGGAATTAGTGTTCTGTTATGGTTGTGTCTTTTCTTAGACTGTTAGTCTTTTGGGATTTATTCATATGCGTTGGGTGGAGATTGTCCTTTGACTTACATTTTCAAAGCTTTTACCACCGCAAAGAAATAAAACTTATCAAAAGTACCTCACTCAGTTACATCCAAGGAACAGATGAGAGGCACTGCAGACCTGCTACACAGGGGTGTTAAATACCCAATTGAGAAATTGTTGGGCTCTGAAAAAAATGATTCTTGAAGCAAAATCATAGGTCTGGATATACTTGTGCAAATAAAAGTATTGGAAAACAAGAAAAAATATAGAGAGACTGCTCTATTTGAACAGTAATTTTAGCATCAGTAATGGTATGTGAGCTTCTGGTGGAAATACTGTCTTCCTATTAATATAGTTAATATTGGATTTTGCAGTTCAGATACCTCGTACATTTTTGTCTGGTGGTAATAAACACTGAATGGAAAGTTAATGTGTTTGCTATGTATATTTAGCACTCTTAAACTCTGCAAACCTTCCTTTCTTGTAACTTAATTTCTTTTGGTTACTGCTTCATGTTCAGAGGACCACCTAGCTGATGTTAGCTCTGCTCTTCTGAATAGGCTGCAGTATATTTAATATGTAAATTAAATTCTCTATTATATATAATAATCCCACCATTGAGTAGCATTTAATATATATGAATTGTGCCTAAGATTGTTTAACTCTTTGTTTTTAAAGAATTTGTACTAATAATGGCAACTTTGCAAATTTTGCTTAGTAAAAGTCTTCAATTGCATCTTTTCATGCTTGCTTTTCATCACTCTGCTTTGTTCTAATTTATGTCCTAAGTGAAGCAGTGTGATCGAAAAAAAAGTGACAAATTCATTTTGTCAAATTTTTGTCAGGGCACTGTATTTGGTGATGCAACTACAATGATTTGCATCCCCAGGTACCTGGCTGGAACAAATAAAATATCTTGGGTTTTAAAATTAAGTCATTCAAAGATATCCTTACTGTAATGAACTGCATCACCTTGCATCGTAAGTCATCTCTCTGAAGTTAATGGGACTACCCAAGGAATAAACAGCCCTGAAACTGGTAGGAATGTTAGAATTTCCAAGCGGAGCCAGCTTAGATATCTGGCCTTTTTCAGTTGAGTTTTGAAAATATCCAAGGATAGAAGTTGCACAGTCTCTCTGAGCTCATGCCCTTTGCATCTAAGTTGCACTATTTTTTAATACCAGCAAATGCTGGAGAAGTATCTCTCTTCTTCCTTCCCTCACTGTCCCCAGTGTAATTCTGTCATCTGGATCCATGAGGTGAATCTCGGGGAATTTTTGCCTCTTTGTGATCTTTGCAAGTGGAAGTTTGTTGTTTGACAGGGACAGTTCTTTAATGCTTTTTTAAAAACAAAAATAACTTAGAAACTGCATGTAAAAATGGAGAGTTGAGGCTGTACAATGTCACTTCCTTGGGTTAATTAATTAGGCTGTGTTTTTGTTGACCTGCACAGGCAAGTAGTCCTTGCTCACTGAGACTCTTGCTTCCCTGCTTCCCAAGGAGAGATGGAAGTGGCTGTGTAGACAAGAGGGCTGATGTCCCCAGTGCTCCTGCTTCCTTTTGGGTTTGGATGGAGCTTGCATAATGGATGAGGTGGAGGACTGCAGAAAGCAAGAGGAGGTGATCTCATGGTCAAGATAGTTTAATGCTGCTCTGGAGAAATTACTTATCCTTTTCTGTGCAACAGAGTTATGCTGAGAAGCTAGACATTCCATAGGGGAGGAAAAACGAAATCCACAAGTGGCTGCTTGATTTTTCTCAGGAAGCATTGAGATCCTTGGATCAGTGTTGCTGAAGTGCTTAGCATATGCAGCAATAGTTGAACTGCTCTGGACCAGATCAGGGCTATAGAAAAAGATGTTTTGTGTTTGACAGAAGCTCCACATCAGCAGTTGTGCTGAAAGTTTCTTCCAACAAGTCTGCCTGTGTGTGTTGTACCTACACAACATATTATTATATATCACTGCAATTGTACCATGATACCTTTGCATGGTTCAGTCCTAGCCTAACCCTAAACACAAACATGTCAGGTTGAATTAATTTTGCAACAGTCACCTTAATTCTAGTAATTTCTATTTTTTAGGAGTTTAAAATCTTACTGCTTTTGTTGGTTTTTATGTATGTTTAACATAAGGGAGAATAAATAAATACAGATATATAAAGTGTATGAAATACTGATTTACATTGATAATTAGTCCATGTGAATATATACAAATAAAAAGAGATGCTTGTATATTCTTTATTGCAGCTCCATCCAGTAGAAAACCAGGGGACCCTCTAGTTATTTCCGATATCAAGAAAGGAAGTGTTGCTCACAGGTGAGATATTCAAGCTCCCAGGAGAAATGTATTTCTATCATATAGCCAGTAAGACTCAGCTCAAACTGAGGGAGCTTGCAAGAGACTTTTACTTTGCACATACTAGTTACAAGTGACACAGCAACCAAGTAAGAAACAGTTTAGAAAAATATAAGTTGTATGCTAATATCTTCTAACACACCTTGACTTAATAACTTGCTAGTATTTGATATAAGCCTGTTTGTTTGTTCACAGAACTGGGACTCTAGAACTGGGTGATAAGTTGCTTGCGATCGATAACATTCGGCTTGACAATTGCTCCATGGAAGATGCTGTCCAGATCCTTCAGCACTGTGAGGACCTTGTAAAGCTAAAGATCCGCAAAGATGAAGATAATTCTGGTATTAGCAATCAGCCTACTACAAATTATGTGTATTTTCAAGGTTTTTTTTGGATATTTGGTTAATCTTTTGTATTTAGAGAAATGATTATTATTAAACATTCCTGATTTTTTATGATGCTAATTAAAATATGTCAAAGTAAAACAAAATTAAGGTTTTTAATTTTTGAGGTTATCTCAGTGGCTGTCCTGCCTTCAAGAGCAGTGCTGCAAAAGGAGGTCTTTTGTATTTTGAAAAGCAGTTTCTCTGCAGATGTAGCCACATAAGATTGATCTTTCTCTTGAAAGCATATTGAAATGTTCTCTGCTTTTAAGACTGGAATCATGGATAGCAAAGTATGGTCCTTAGGCCTCAGTTCTCCACCAGAGTGGTGATGCTTAAGCCATAATCATATAAACTTGACTTCAATATGACAGTTCACATGCTTAAAGGTAAGTAGCACTTTACGTGCTGTGCTGGATAGCTGATAGGGGAGCAATATATGATCAGCCTGACGGATTTGCTGAAGCTGCCATCATTTTGCACACTTATAACTATTAATATTCCTTTTTATTCCTTTATTACTTTTAATACTAATTTTATTCCTTTTAATAGTAATTCTACAGAATCCTTAGGAGAAAAATTTTACCTGAAGATAATAAAGCAATTTCTGTTATGCATTCTGGCCAGAAAGGGAACCTGATAATTATAACTGCCGTTATTACTGGTATTGCATAAAGGCATGAACTATAGATTCACTTGTCTTAAGCTCTGCACAGTCTCACAGCAAAGAAGCACTGCCTGTTGCAGCCTATTATTTAAGGAAATTAATCAAATATAACTGTTGAAATGCTGCTTAGAATTGCACTCAGATGCTTTTAATTGATAGAAATCTTTTCTACTTCTGAAAGCAAATCGAAAATATCTCCTCAGCAGAATCACTTCAAGGCAAAGGAGGATGCATCTAGCATCTGGTGAAAATTAGCTTTCAGAGATAGCTTTTATGCAGTAAGGTGAATGGTTCTTGTGGGCTTCGATGTTGTAGTAAAGCTCTGGCAGGTAAGGAAGAGGAATGTTTTTTCAACTTACAGTCCTTCCAGGACAGCTTTTTTTTTTTTTTTTTCCATTGAAATTGATACATATTTTCTGTTATCTCCACTGAAATGTGGATTTTAGTTTTTATCCCCATGGAAGACATCTTCCATCTCTTAAATACTGCACACGAGGGTAGATGATAGTGCAGATTTTAGTCTGTGTGGGATTCTTATTCCATGGAATACAAATGAGTATTGCTTATTTAATGGTTGCAGTATGTATGTGTCAGTACCTCTGTATCACGATTCTCATACAAGCATAATGTCTTATCCAGAGAGAATGGATGTATCTGAGCATATTCATTTCAACTAATCAGGGACCTACTAAACAATATTCTTTGGACAAGTGGTTCTTGCAACAGCTGAGTAACTGTCAGAGAATAATTAAAAGTGTTTAAAGCAGATTTCAAATATTTGAGTTCTAAAATGAAAGTGTCCCTTGAAACAATTTAAAAAATAAAAATTAAAAAGAGTGGCAAAGCAGTAGCAAAGGTGTAGCAAAAAGCGCACTTCATTTAAAATCAGTTTTAATTGTATTTGCCACTTACGAATGCCTGACTGATTTTTCTCACAAAAAGAGCAACTGTGCTTACCTTACAGCACAAATGATTAATAACTTCCCCAAGAACAGAAAAGCCCAATGCTAACAGATGGATAGGCATGGAGCACTCCAAAACAATTTCTAATTAAAGAGTGAGATTAAGATTTTAACTTTTTTAACCTCTCATGATATCCTTTTTGAGAGGGGCAGACAGAGAGGAAGGCTTTCTGCCTCTCTCTCTCTGTCTCGCCATCTTTCAAATTCTTTCATTTGCTATTTATTTTAATGTATTTTGAGCTGCTTTGAGCTATTCCTTCTGTTTTTCCTTCCTCTGCACTCTCTCCTTTTCCTCACTGTGCCAGACAGTTGTCTATAATTCAAAGCCCTGTTCCTCACAGCCAAACCTGCAAGCAGAGTCATGGCAGAGTAATACATGTCAAGAGCTCCCTCGGGCTCTGCACTTTGGTCTGTATTGATGACATATTCTGAAAAGCAAGAGACCAGCAGGCAGAACAGACACACTTCAGCGCAGAGAATCTACTTTTGTTAAATGGCTTCAAATTATCCACATTTGCACTATGAGAAAGGAAAAAAAAAAAAAGGGAGATCTTACAAAACATGAGACTCTAAAACATGTGATAATTGATTACATGCCTTCCACAGGTGGAAATAATGTTTTCAATAGAAAGTAAAATTCCTTTTTTTTTTTATTTTTCCTGACAGCTTCCCATTCTGAGGCTGATTTCATCTCCTGATTAACCAAATGGCTGCCACGTTTTTTAAAATATCTGAATTCTTGGTCTTCATGGCAAATCTAGTTTTTATTGTGAATTCAGGCCACATGTGTTCTTGAACATGAAGCCTTCTTGCTGCCTGGCAAAATGGCTGAAGATAATAGCATAGCAATTTGACATTTGTTGTGTTGTATCATTCATTTTGTTAACTAGAGCTACCCAGAAGAAACACGTAATGTAGCAGTCTCCCTTTCAGTCATTGACTGAGATCTATGAACTTTCAACATTAATGTGGCAGGGCTGCTGCATGATTAATATCTTCTTATTCCCTTACAGCTGATAAGAGAGGAGCATCAGGATTGTGTCGACACTTAGCAAATACCAGCTATTGCATTTTCAATTAGTTTGGTCGTTTACTTTCATTCATTCTGTTAAGTGCTGAAATGTGTGCAGGCCACAATTGTCTATGTAAATATTATCAATGGGAGATGTCAAAGGATTTGTCGTTGATCCATAATTGGCCTGACAGGCAACCAAAGAACTGCCACTTTATCTACTGTACCAGGAAGCTGGTATAGCTGCCTTCCTTGCTACCCTACTGTGTAGGGTAGGGTCTGGGGCATTTTTTGGAAGTAGCACATCAGATAAAGTATAGCCTTTGTCAAGGACCCAGAGCCTGTTGATAATGCCCCAAGTAGGAATCCGAGGCCAACACAAGGTGGGAAGGTTCCTTGCTGAATGAATGCTGCCAATTCTTTTTCTCTCCTTTAATTTTAAATGTGTATAATTTGTTCTATGTGGATAGCAAGTAGAAAGTAGAAGGGAGCAGGGGTAGGTGGAAGGTATAAACTTAAAGTTTGCTGCAGTTTGGAAACAGAGAAAATAATAGCTTAAAAGTTGGTTTAGTGTAACTCCTCTGCTATGCTAAAGTACCATGTTCAACATCAGAAGAAGGCAACTCTTTAAACCTTCCCTGGTGATGCAAGTTTATATTTTTCATTTTAAGATTATACTTTCTACTCAAGCAAAATAGGGAGCATGTAGATGATTCCTAACTTGTCTCAGTTTAGTGCTAATAGCATTTGCTGAATAGTCATCCTAGATATTTTCCACACTCATTGAGCCATTCGGAATGACACTACCCAAAGAGCTAGGAAAAGCTGCCTGCCAGGCCGATACTATATTTTACAAAAACTCAAAACTTGTCCATCAGAAACATGGGATATATTCCAGGTTTTTCTCACTGTTAGTTTAAATAAGCTTGTTTCTGAAACTTCTAAATTCTCTTTGGTTTCAAATGCCCTCCATTCAAGTCAAGGAACAGAAGAACAGTTGTGACATGCAATAAAATATCCTGAGTTACATTTTAATGGCAAGTAAGCTATCAAGATTTTAAACAAAGTAAAATTCACTTCTGCTAGAATGAGAGGAATTTTGCTATTGATTTCAATATAATCAGGTTCTGGCAACAGAAAGAGATTGCACGAGAGAGATTTGTTTTTGAACATAAACCAGTATATGATTAAGAAGTCTATCTGAAATGTAATCCTTTGAAAATGTGATTTGATTACCCATCACTAGTCTGAATGTGTTGTTTTTTTCATTCCCTCTTTCATAAGAAACCAATTGCATCCCCTTGGCATTTATTGCAGATGAACAGGAGAGCTCTGGAGCGATTATTTATACCGTTGAGCTCAAGCGCTATGGAGGGCCTCTCGGAATTACAATCTCTGGTACTGAAGAGCCCTTTGATCCCATAATCATTTCCAGCCTTACAAAGGGAGGATTAGCTGAAAGGTAAATTGAAAAACAAATTATTATGAAGCATTCCTTTTGTCAAGATCAAGGCTTTCTTTGTTCACATGAGCGTATTAACTTTCATGATTTAGCAATATTTTATTTATTTCTACAAATCTGAGTTAACTATTCTTTTTTGTTTTGTTTTGTTCTGTCTTTTTATGATCACTGCCAAGTTCAGGAGCCTATATTAACAGGATGCTCTTAAACATATTGTGCCAAACAGAGCACAGAATTGTGGTACTTACCATAATTCACCTAGGAAGGACCTGTCAGTTAAACTGCTCACTCACAGGAACATTTTAGCAGCCTTTTAAAATCCTTACAATTACAAATTTACACATTACAAATTTAGCAGCCTAAAATCCTTAGCCTTGTACAGTAGAATAGGTAAAGAAAGGACTTTAGATGTTTAAGATTACCTGAAAACACACTCCTTCTCATATCCACATGCTGCATCTATATACGGAATTATATACACCATAGGTAGCATTACTCAAGAAGCAGAAATGTTCCTCATAGTAAATGATAGAATAATGCCAATATTGAGTTGTTGCTAAGACCTGACATTTTAAAATGCATGGAGTATATTGCAACAGTTACCTTTAGTGATGGTTGCAGAGAGAATATGCAGAACACAAAGCATAATAATGTGCACAGCCTGGATGAGCAGTACATTTACACAGCGTGTTGCTTTTCTTCCCTTGATGTGATCCATCCTGAAAGCTACCCTGGTGAAATAGCTGGTTACTTGCTCCCATTGCCATTATCTGTTCTGTTGCAAGACTTTCAGAAACATTATATTTATTTCAGAATTTGTTGTGCTATCTAACATCACACTTTTAAATAGTTGGGCAGCAATGAATATCATCCATAGGTGATTAACTCAACCACTGCAGTGAAACAGAAATCTGCATCTCCATGGCTCAACTCAGCTTTTGTCACTACAAAAAAGGGGACTTGCTTTAAGCATGGCTAACAATAGAAGTGCTCTGTAACACAGCTCTAAGTGTGAAATGAAAGGAAGAAAGGGACAATTTCATGTGTCCTAATATTTAAAGAAACTACCTTTGTTGCTTTTCATGCTTCTCTTTACACTGTTTTGCCTCTCTCTTGCTTTAGGACTGGGGCAATTCACATAGGAGACAGAATCCTAGCAATAAATAGCAGCAGCCTGAAAGGAAAACCTTTGAGTGAAGCCATTCATTTATTACAGATGGCAGGAGAAACTGTTACCTTGAAAATCAAGAAGCAGACAGATGGTGAGTATGGCCGAAGTAGCACAAGTGCTCTTTAAAGAGTCTGTTTTTAAACATCAACAAGTATGTAAGCCATTCCTGGATAAAATGCCATGTAAGCAGTAACAAGCATGTGCTTCAAACTGCAGCAAAGCTATGACTATCCCCTTGCTTCTTTTTTATAACCCTCTTCAGCAACCAGTCCCAAGAAATTTTCTGTCCCTGGCCACATGAATGAACTGAGCGATGCTGAGGATGAGACCATGACTGCACAGAAGCCTGGCAAGCTCTCGGACATCTATTCCACCACGGTCCCAAGCGTTGACAGTGCAGTAGAGTCATGGGATGGCTCTGGTGTTGACACTAGCTTTGGAAGTCAAGGTACCATCGAGAGACAAACAGTGTTTAAAGCAGAAATTACCCCCATCATGGTTGACCTTCCTTTGCTTTAAATAGAACATCTGTACCAGCTTTAAGCTAAGCAATGTGCCGATGTCTCATTATGGCCACACACTTTGCCAGGCAGCATAATTTCTTACACTTGGCTGGCCTCAGATTCATTCTTTTATGACAGTGTGATGCGTTATGAAGCATTTATCAATATATTACAGGCGTTTGTTAGCTTTACTGGCATCTGAATAGCCTAGTCCATAGCTCATCCACCACTAAATGAGTTTATCCTTCAAATGCAGATTAATGCAAGGCAGAGAACATACTGAGGATTTTCATGAATTTGAGCATTTGATGACCATTTGCAGTAATTTTTAACTGATGACAGAGAAGATTTATTTTAAACTGCTGAAGGGAGGACATCATACATTACTTATGATTTGTTAATCTCTTGCCTCTTCCTCATTTCTGAGACATTAATGTCTAATTCTCACCCCCCCAAAGCCATCCTTCTGTTTAAAAAGATGATTTTAATTAACACTAACTTTTACACTTCTGTTTCACTCTTGTTTAATAGGATTTTCAAATAATTTCATTTTAGTTCATACAGGATAAGACAGATTTATTTAGACAGTGGGGGATACAGACACCTTGTAATATTCTAGATAACAAGAAAAGTAGCTTCTGATCAGCTTAAGTACTTTATTTAACTCTTTTAAAAAATGATTATTTCCATAGTAATTCAGGTGTGCCCAGTACCTTGTAGATATTTGACAGATGGGTCTTACCTCAGATAATTTTTTCCTGCTCACTTCATGCCGTCTTTCAGCTCTGTCCTTATCTTTCCACTTCTGTCTGTTGCCTTGTGAGAGCAGGAGCTCCTGGTGGGCTGAGTTGCACTTACTACATGTGTACAATTGTGTAATTTGTGTTTCACTGGAGTTATAGTACTGATGAATTTCTCCCCTTCTCTGTTCTTACCCATTTTAATCTGCTTATCAAAATAAATCATGTTAGATTTTCCTATGATTTTTAAATGCTCTATGGAGAAGTATTGTGGGGAAAGTGCCGGCATGATAGTTGTCTCTTCTGTAAATAGATGATATTTGGAGCAAATCTATTCAGCTCTGGAAATGGTTGAGGCCCACAGAACTTTCCTAAATCCTCATCATTCAGACTCTGTGAAGAAACTACCAAAATTAAACCAGTATCCATCTCAAATGGTCTTTTGTAGCTGCCTTAAGAAAATCAGCCCTGGCTTAGCTGAGTACATGCCATTTCTATAATACGGCCTGAGTGTACTCAAATTTGTGCCTTTTCCCTTGCCATGCTACCAATGTGGCCTGTATTTCCACTGAAGTTCATTCTGTCTTGAGCTGTCAAGTTTGGCTTCTCTGCAAACCTTTCTTGGCATAAGCACAGACTAAGGAATTTGGGTTTATATAACCCAAAATAAGATATAAATTTACATGAATTTATAAATATAAATTTGTGTTTGTATAAAACCCAATATAAACTTGGGCTTATATAAACCCAAATTAGAGTTTGGGAAGTGTTTCTGGAGCACCAGATAATGCTTTATCTTAGTGGTTACTAATTTAATGCTGGTGAGCAATCTTTTCTCTCCCACTTGAATTAACACCACATTTTGCCCCCATTTCTAGTGTGGCTGCCTTACAAATTGGGAGCCCTCTCCACCCGGCATTCGCATTTTCACAAGTGAAACCCTTCCTTGAACTTGTGAGTTAGAATCTGCCCGTTAGCTGGGGAAAAGCACATCCCTCTCTAATTACCTGGGATCTGCGGGAGGTTCCAACTCATTTATCAAAGCGAATCACCTCATTAGTGAGGTGATATTTGTTAGTCATCAGCAAAACAGAGCATCCTCATCCAACATGCGCTTCAGAGAACTCCACCTATAGAGACTGGAAAGCAGATGACCCAAGATCAAACAAACGCAGAGCAGCTCCACAGCGCTGGGTTTTGCTTAGTAGAATTCCCAGCATCAGACCGTGACAAGTCAACCCATATGTTCTTCTGGCACATCCCTTGGAAGTCAGGCTGCGTCAGGATAGCGGGAATCCAAATTGCACTTAATTAAATATGAGAATACTATTGAACTAATATCAAAGTTGCTTGTGTGATAAAACCATCCAGGACTAAAGGCTTCAGCTGTCAGGGCTGCCTCATGGTGCTTCCACAGCCTTGAAACGTTTGGAAAGGGCTGATAGAGAAATTGTTTCCCCGAGGGGAACCTTCTAAGGAAAACAAACATTTCCTCGTCTCTTGGAGCCCTGGGGAAGAGCCCAGCCATGGCAGCAGCTCTGTGAAGAGCAAGTCCCCCTTTCATTGCCTTGTTGGCCTTTTGCAGGACAGAGCAGCCGGGCAGGGCAGGGCTGTGACTGTGGGGACACACGAGTCCTGTTGTGAGATTAATGCTGTGAATGCTCACTCCAGAGTCCCTGCACCATGCTGGTGTTTGCATCTATTGGCCTTATGAATAAGTGGCATGGTGCATGGTCTGTTCAGCCAGAGCAGGAACCCTGTGCCATGCACATCCCACGTGTCCCCTCGGAGCCTCTTCTGGGGAGCCTCATGGAGCTGCAGCCCGGCTCAGATTTTGGGTCTGCTGTCCCGGTTAGATTGCAGCTCTGAAGGGCAAGAGTCTCATCTCAGATTTGTTACACGTCTGCTGGAAAAGAGCAACTGGCCGCTGACCAAATCCTTCCCGTGAATATGCTGCACTTTTACTTAAATAACATGCTGCCGTGTTGCACAGCCCCAGAGACGCTCACGTGCGTCAGGGCTACCCTGGCTTGCACTGTTTGTGAGGTGCTTCTGAAAGGAGAGCTGCGTTAGCAATGCCAGCAAGCCAGCAAAAGCAGAGAGAACTTAGACTGCTTCTGCCATTGGCATTTTAGACTGAATCCCCGTGATCTAATTATTTTTAAAGGTTAACCTAAACTATTTAGATAGGGCCTTTTGTTATCTGACTGTAACAGAAACAGCCGGTTTCAATTATGTTTAAAAGTGCAGTGATAGCTCTACTTGTTAGAATCAACATTTTATGCTGTTCCTTCAGTGAAGGGACAAAACAGATTAGTCTGATAATGTGCCAGGACACGTTTTGCTGCTGCTGTTCCATTTCCCCCACCAAGCAGAGGATGTTCTATGCAGTTAATTTAGTTTGTGCAACAGTGCACCTTGCACGTTGTTTCTTACAGAAAGTGGTCACATTTTGCCTTATTTAGGAAAAAATAATGGGATATTAAACACACATCCAGTTCTAAAATCTAGAAGACTTGTCTAGTGCAAGGATCACAGAGATGCCTCCCTCCCACACCCACTGAATAGAATGATGAATAAACTTTGGATGCAAAGGATGTTCACCCCCATCCCCTGGACATCTCAATGGCCCAATGTCCAAACCCCACTTGGCCACAGTGCAGCTAAGCTTCCATCAAGAATACCACAAAGGCACAAATGATAGTCTAAAAAAAAACAAGAAGTAAAGAATTTTGGATTAGAAGTGTTATATTTTGACATGTGGAGTATAGGGAACTGTCGCTCTTTCAAACAGTCTCTGCATCAGACCCCGAGCTTCAAGAAGAGACACTCACTTGGCACGGCAGAGCACTGCACTCCCTGCAGACATCCTCTGCATAATCTCTGTGCTTTTGCATGGGTGAGGCTGGCTATTTGGGCGTTCTTGATCCCCACTTGGATCAGGATATCTGTGTCATTGCAAAGTTGTTTTTCTTTCACTGCTAGATGACATTAGTTTTTCACTGCACTGCTTCCAAACTTACCTAAATCACCAAGAGGCAGAAAGAACTTAGTTGTTCGCCACCTAAGAAGTCATGTTTTCTTTTTTAATATATCCTTGAAAATTCTTTTTTAATACGTCTGAAGACTTTAATTTTCCTTAATAGTTTATGTTCATTTTGGACATGTTAATTTCAACATACTTTTTTCTTTTCACTAGTATTCAATTTACACTATCAAATTGGAAAAAAATAATAAAAAATAAGAAACGTCCAGCACAGAACATCTCAGCAGCTGAGATGCGAAGAGTTTTGATTTCAGAGCACAGCTAATTTAGGGCATAATTTAGGTCATTTATTCTTCTAAATACCTGACTGCTCCTGCAACAAAATACGTAGCATTTATGAGTTGATACACAAATTCTAGAGAATCCATCTCTGAAGGTGTGGCTTTCTGCCATTTCCATACATACAGTGCCATAAACATATAATTCATCTTTCTAGGAACCAGCAGCTATCAGGCTTCAGGATACAACTTCAATGCCTATGAATGGAGGAGTCCTAAGCAGAGGGGCAGTTTGTCGCCTCCAAGTAGACCACGAAACCATCCGTTTCATGATGCAGGTTTGAGTGATGATGAATGGGACCGATCTACAGCAAGTGGGTAAGTTTATGAATAAGTTTCCAATTGCTGATTTGCAGCTACAGATGTGCTTCAAAAGCCAACTTTTGCTATCTGGAATTAAATTATATTTTTTCTAAGCCAGCTGTAGCAGCTCTCCCTTTAAATACAAGATGTATAGCATTTGTAGTTGATGAAACATATTAGGGTAGATTAGTGACATTTATGGAAGATTATAGTGTCAAAAGCAAGATGTTTGTTTATTTGAGTTACTTCAGATTAAGGAAAAAATCATAGCATATATTTCTTCAGAATAAAGAAACTGAAACTTCCCTTGGATAAACCTCACAACATGTCATGTACAAGTCATAACTGCTTGCCACACATTCTTTCTTGTCTAAGAAGTAAATTTCTAAATCTGCTCTTCAGTGAATGTGTCAGACAACAGTAGGAGCTTCCATGAGGGCAGAAGTTTGGGGATAGTGAAAGTCGCAGATCCTTATTCTAAAGGTCATCCAGCAGTAGAACAGTGGTGGAGACCTGGGTAGTTCCTGCTGAAGATTAGTTCTTCCTCAGAAGAGGAAAGGTAGACATCACATTTTATAAGATTTCAGTGCTTTTTGTACCTGTCCTCAGGCATGTTTGTGCTTCATTAACACCAAGGTTTCTTGGAGTAAAGGCCCAGTGAGCCTGAAATCCCAATCTATGAAGAATTCAAGTTTAACGCCGAAGCAAACCTTTCATATTCCTGTATTGATGTTTTCAATAAGTATATCCATAAAGTCTGGCCTGCTGGTTTGGAAATGCAAACCACAGCAGGGGCGGATGACAGTGCTGCTCATCAGAAGCTGAATGACAAATCCTCTGATCCAGCAGATTGCCCACTGGTAATTTTCAGCAGAGTCTAGATATATCTTAGCTGAGAACCAGCAAGTACCTGGATTCAGTCCTGCTTTGCTCCTTTGGTCTCTACTGACCAGCAGCATAGCAAAAGGTTTCACAAGCTGAAGTGGAGAGTAAGTAATAAAATAATTATCAAAGTTTTCCTCATACTTCCTGTTCTTAGTAAGTTAATATCTTTAATTCTACAGCAGTGTTTTTATCCATAGTTCATCTCTGTGTTTAACTTCTCAGACAAGATGCAGCCATAGATTGCAAAACACTAACTGTTTTGGAGATACATAAGATACTGGCTGAAAGAGTTGATTAGCAATGAACTAGGAAACTAAATGCTAAAAAACACAATTTTCTGAAAATAAATACATGTACTCTACCACCATTTTAAAGCAAAAGTCAATAGAAAGCATGCCCACTAAAGGATTTTATTCTACTTGCCAATATATACACTTGAGATGCACAGCATAAATGAAAGTGATGTTGATCTGAACACAGTAAATGGATTATGCCAGGCCCAGCTGATGGTGCTCCTGTAACAAGTGCGGGTGTATTTGAGAAGGGCCTGCCTGTTCCTGCAGCCTGTCAGAGGGATCTCCTGAGAACTGCCTCTTCTCTGCCTCCTGTTAAGCACCCAGTCTTCTTCTCTAGCACTAAAAAGTTATTTTTCTTACCTTTATTTTGTGTAGCACAGCCTCCAAGAATATGTGGCAACAGAAGGAGACTGAGCCATTGGGAGAGACTCAAGAAAACCATTTAAAGCAAGCTGCTGTAGAAAGGTCCGGGGGAGAGAGCATCAGGAGTGTGAAGAAAGAGGGCAAGCAGTGGAAAGGTGCCGCTGGTGGGCAACGGAAAGGTGGGGGACACCTGGAAGAGTGGAATACCCCCAGGTAGGCAAACCTGGAGTGCACAGGAGCGGCACCGCCCGGGATGAGGAGGGAGGAAGAGAGAAAGGGAAAAAAGTTGGGATGATGGACGCAAATCCTACATCACTAATAGGCCAGTAACAAGGACCTTTCAGTTGCCAAGTGTTTGGTTCCTTCAAGAATTTGAGTGAAATTTGCCTAATAATTTCAACTGGAGCTAGAAGCTTCCTTCCTTATGGCCATATCTTCATAGAAGCATAAGATGGTAGTGGAAGGTCCCATTTTATAGCCAACAGCAAACAACGCTCATCTGGCTGAGAGGATCTGAGTCATCCTTTCCAATGAAATTGAAATACTGTCCAGCTGCAAAGCCCAAATTCTAGAGCATATTATAGTTTCCTGGTGAAAAAAAAAATGGATTCAGCCCCTCTCATACAATAAGAATGAAATCATGGTCCTTATAACTCTGAATCTGCCCAAAACTCCCTTAGCAGTTTTGTGAATCTAAATTTCTGATGGCCAAGTATATTCACTGCAGAATATGTCACATGACACAAAATTTTGCACCCTTATTTTTTTTTCCTGATACAGTAGCTCAGCTACATATTGTTTTATTAATGTGACTGTAATGAAGATGCAAAAGCCAAACATTTTGCATACAAAAAGACATGATTTGGAGAAAAAGGGAAAGAAGAGGTGAGGCAGGAAGAGGAATTGCTTCACTCTGAAAAGACTGAGACCTGCAGCCATCATGATTTGAGGTTTCACAGGAGTCAGAAGAGGAATGGCCTTATCCTAGCAAACCCAATCCTTGCTGCCTCAGAGATTTGCCTCAAATAATCCTGTTCATTAATGAAAGCCCCATTTTACATTATATGTTAATATTAGCATATAGTGTACAGAAAGGCAATGAATTAGATAAATTTGTCAATATTCAATATTGGCTGTTAAGGTAACTACCTCAGTTTACTGAAAGAGCTAGTTTCAGAAGCCAAGGATCTTTCTAAAATCTTGTTTAAAATGCTTTCCTGTCTTGCCTGTGAGGAATTGCACCTGTGATGTGTGTAGATCTTCTCACCATTGCTGTATCTGCTGCAGCGTCTTAAAAGAGACCTGGTGTTAGATGAAGAATCGTTGCAAACAGGTTGAAATGGACGGTGGTTGTGTGCTTGACTGAGCATAGCTGTAGGAAAGCATCTCTGAGGCAGAGCTCATGCATGGAGCATTCAAGATGACCTGTATTTTGCTGGGCAATTCTCCTATTTTGTTAGCAGGGTTAAATGCATGCCATTCTCAGCAATACTTTGTGGAGCAAGTCCTTGGATGCTTCCCTAATGGTGTTTGCTCTAGTTACACGCTGTTAGGCATATCTAGCTGCAGTCTATGGGCAGCTGCTGTGAAGTACCAGCTTGCAGCCACCCGAAAGGGCAAATCCTCATTCTTTCCTTGCCTCGTCCTTCCCCTTTGCCTTCCTGATCAGCAGCCTCCCTTGCAGCAGCTCCAATGCTTGTGGGAACCGTCACGGAACTGATTCCCCTTGTGAAGACAGCAGAAAATTCCTGCTCCTCCCTGCACGTACGCTGTGAGGGTGTCATGTTGGGTTGGCTCTCTGCAGCCCATAATTGGCATTTTTTTATCACATCTCTCTTACTGGGCATCTTGCCCAAGCCTCACTGTCACTAGTGCTTTGTTCAAAGTGATAATAACAAGGCTTTGAGGCTTTTATGAAATATCAGGGACCTAGGTCTGCATGCGTCCCTGAAAGTTGCTCTGTATTTGTGCATAAAGTGCCTGCAACAGTCTATACGATGGCAGTCAGATGGAGTTAAATGGATCATGATAAATGCAGCTCAGACTGGGGGAACGAGCTAAAAGTACCAGGATGCTTCTTCGAAGCAGGCAGATTCACAAGATGCTGTTTGCAAAAACAGGGGCTCTTTTCCTATTTCCTGGGAGAAGTTTGTGAGGTTGAAAGGTGTAATTGCAAATATTTCATTGCACTGAGCAGCTCTGTGCACTGCTACTGGTGGGATCATTAATTTGCACAGAGATGCCTCTTTTTTAACCCAGTAAGAAAAGTATATTAAATTGTTCTTGGAATCCATGTATCTCCCCACGGAATAAGACAGGGCTCATAGTCCCGCTCCATATGTCCATCCAGCCTTCCTGGCCAGCGGCTCTCCAGCAAGCTGCTCTCTCTCCAGTTGCAGGCTCTGCCCAGGCACATGTGTAAATTTTATCATTCATGGCAAAAAAAAAAAAAAAATCCATCTCTTTTAACCTTTCATTGTAAATCCAGCTTTGCAGGTACCCATGATAACACCGAGGCTGACCAGGAGGAAAATTTCTGGTCTCAGGCTCTGGAGGATTTAGAGACCTGTGGCCAGTCAGGAATTCTGAGGGAACTAGAGGTAGAACAATCTTAACCTTTCTTTCCAATTATAGAGAAATACAATAGTTTTGGTTTATTTTACATTCATATTATTTTCTCCTTTTCTTTCTTTCTTTTTTTTTTTTTCTCTTAATTTGCACTAATCACACCAATTCATTTAAAAGCTTTAACCCCTCTCCACAGGACAAGGCTGACAGGCGTCTGTCTTTGAGAAACATGACTCTCTTGGTACCTACCCTTTACGTTTATATTTTCGCTTGTGCAGCTGCCTCCCCTGCCCCTAACCGGAGCTATTTTCTTTTGTACAATGTAGCTGAAATTACATAAACCCCAGAGCTTCTGACTTGCAGCTTCTGCTGTGCACAGCACTGAGGCTGCCTGCCCAGGCAGCACGTGGCGCTGAACGTTTTAAGTGCAGCAGTGCATTTCATTCTCCTACAGCCGCTTTACGCAGCTTCCCTTAGCATGTTAGAGGTTGTCTCTTAAGCAGAAACTTAATTTACTTAAGGTGAACATAAAAGAAAATCTTCTTTTCAAAACGCTTAACCATAATCTTACCGCTCAGCAAAAAAAAAATAAAAAATAAAAAAAGATGCCAATGTGAAAAATGATCATTGTAGAGCAATTTCTTCCCTGTGCAACAAATTTTCACATTTGATACTGAAGTTAATTGCAGATTTAACCACACTTCATGTTAGGTCGTGCGGGAACAGAGACAGAGTGACTATGAGTTTTTACTTCTAATCACATTTTCCCTAAGTTCTTTAATCATAACAATTAAGACTGTACTGACACTTAAAGCTATGAAATGGAAGGTCCTAAAAATATTTTCTTTTATGTTCTTTTAAATTCCTGGAGCTGCAAAACTGGCAGAATCTCATTTTCATTTTTATGTTATATAGTCCTTTAGCAGCCAGGAGGAATGTGAATGGCATAACTGGGTGAAACTTTTTCAGTTCAAATTAATTGTACATCCTCTGATTTATGGCTTCTGTTTGCATGTATGGGTAGCAAGATGTGATTCTCGTGTATTTGTTACTGCAAACCAGAGAAATGTAGGAGAAGAAATTGATGTTTTACTGGCTTAATTCTGTAGTTAGATACGGCAAAGTACCGCAGGCTTCTCTTGCAGTTTTCATTATTCAGAGCACAATAAAAGGATATGGAAATAGATAATTCAGGGTGACCAGAATTCAGTCATTCCAACATGTTACATTTTCCTCGGCTCTTTCTACAAGTAAAATTCAGAATTGTAGATGCTATGTCATTTGTAACATCCTCTTGTAGCATGAACCACATCTTTGAGAGGAAAGCAAGATTGTCATTCATGGTGACAATGCCTCCATTTTATGCGGTACCCTTGCATATTTGAGGACCATTTCTCACTTTTATTCCAAGGTTTTCAGCCACACATCAGAGAAAACTATTGTTTGCCAAGTCCTCCTGCTGCTCCTGCTACGTCAGGCAGTACTACATGTTGTTCCTGAGCCCAAGAGAAACTGCTAAAGCTACAGTATTTTATCTCATAGTGAAGGTAGTGCTGGAGCTGGAAGACTTAGCCATACAGAGTCAGCCAAGACAGAAGCAAATACTTCTTGTCAGCCAAGACAGAAGCAAATACATTTTTCTCATTTTTTCCCCCTTCTCATTTTCAAGTAGATTGCCTTTACCTGTCCTGGTCAAGAGTTCAGGTTATGGCCTTTTAACTTGCCCATGGAATAAATAGGAAATTCCCTTGCCCCGTGTCCCACTATACCATGATTATACGGATGCATTTCCCAGGGCCAAATCCCTTGGCCGCGCAGGCGTCTCAGTCCTGCGTGCTGCTGCTTCTTGTGTCTGCCCATTCCATTCATCCCAGGGGATGAAATGAGCTTCAAGCTTCTCCCCATTCCACCCAGGGGTTGAAATGAGCTTCAAGCTTTTGCCCGCCACGGCTTCTCTCATATAACTGAAAAGGTTTGTTCTTAGTGAGACCCAAACTAGCAGGTTTGTGTCCCTGGAGTATTGTCAGGGTTAGCTAGGGTGGGCAGAAGGTCTCTTTTCAGGCAGTGTAATCATCTGCACAGAGTTTCCTCCGGACCTCTGAAGGTCTCCAGCCACTGCCTCTGCCAGGCCTGGCTCTAGACTTGCCTTCACATCCTGCCAACACACATTGTTTTAACCTTGCACATTGGCTCTGTGTTGTAAATCCCTTCATATAGGTCCAATTCCAACAAATGCAAGTATGCCACGACTTAAATGTCACTGTACTGACATGCAAAGTTTTCCAAAAAATAAGCAGTTACACTGCTCTTCAGTCTCTTCAGTCTGCCAGGGGACTAGTTTAGCAAGCATAGCTGCTTTAGTATTCAGTATTTTAGTTGAAAACTTTGTTTGGAAACTTTTGCCCATGAGGTTTTATTGTTGTGTTCCTTTATTTTATAGTGATTTGCAAGCAGATTGACCATCTATCGTCTTGCCTTTTGCTGTGCCCTGAGTGACTGTTTTGATAGAGAATAGAAAAGTTTTTCCTACTCCTATACATTAACTGTTTATCTAACCTGTCTTCTCTGTGAAAAAAAAAATAACCTGTTCATTAATGCTCTAGGCGACCATTATGTCAGGAAGCACCATGAGTTTGAATCATGAAAACCCACAGCCTCGTAGCCAGCTGGGAAGACAAGCCAGCTTCCAGGAAAGAAGTACTGTAAGGCCACATTACAGCCAAGCCACCCGTAGCAACACGTTGCCTTCAGATGTGGGGAGAAAGTCCATGGTGCTGAAAAAAATAAAGCAAGAAATGAAAGAAATCATGTCACCAACTCCTGTGGAGTTACACAAGGTCTCTAATTTTTCTTCTGACAATATTGAAATAATGTATGCAGCATGGGGAATCTAGTTTTATGGCAGTACAGTAAGTACTTTTCATAATGACTCTACAGATGTAATTTGGGGGCCGTGCGTATTAGTTCGTACAAATACATTAATGATATATTCTTGTGGGGAAAACAAACTGAATAAGATACAGCTCATCCACTGTTTGTTTTTATAAGAAGACCTCAGAAGGGACGGCTCTTTTGCAAAGAGGATCCACTGGTAATTTGAATTGACAATCACAATAACTTATCTCTGCCAAATGTGTTTATTAAGAAAACAAAGTTTAATTTTGAGAAAATACATTTCTTTAGAAAATTGCTCAGGAGGGTTTGTAGCTCCCACTGGTCTTTTTTCAAATTAACACTCATTTCAAATCAAATACATGATTCTTGTATGTACATAACATAGACTGTTATTTCAGATTAGCTATTACTTCTCTCCTAATTCCTTTGCTCTAAGTAGGATAAATAATTTCCAGTCTGTACAGCTTCTCATTACTTAAGGCTTGTTGGAGTCACCTGGTGATATTAAGGTGGCTGAACATGAGAAAGAAGTTATTGGATGAAGTATTTCTAGACATGAAGAGCACAGGTTTAATTCTTCAGTCCAGTGAGGTCGGAATGCCAAAGGGTTATTTAAATATCAAGAGAATGTGTCATGATGCTGTTTTTAGCTATTTGTATTTCCATCTTGATATGAAGTGATTAATGTGTTTTGTTACTGTTCTGTCTAACTGAGTGGTGAGTAAATGTGAGATGGACAGTGAAAGTGCTGGTAGGCATCTCATGGTGCACTCTCATTCAGCAAAGGCACCGTTTTCTCCTGGGGAATATAAAATCTGTCTTTCAGAATGGTTGTTAAAGTCTTTGTTGGAAAAGAAGAGGAAGTTTTTTATTAATCTATCCTATCTTTTCTGTCATTCTGTTCTTGCTGGTACTTCTTAGAGTCCTGGGTAGTTAAAAATGCCCTGTCCTTGAGTTTTCTTTCCCTTTGGTTGCCATTTTATGATTGCCGTGAAACTTTTCAAAGTTTCCGCTATTTATTCAGACAACATACCCACGTTCCTGCTGTCTGCTGAAGTGATACTGAGTTTCCTTGTGCTGATTTTTCATCAAGATATTTTCCAAATTCTTACAGTCTTTTAATAAAAATAGAAGAGCAGTGACTGAATCTCCCAGTGAGACCAGCACAGTGTGTTGTGTCTCTGTAACGGCACATGCAGGATGAAGACCTTAACTCAAACCTCTTGTGCTGGCTTTTTATTCCCGCCTATCCTGGTGAATTCTTATTTATCTTGGGTTTCGTACAGCTTCTTGTGCAGTGGCCTATCTGTTATTTTCTCTCCCCCTTATTTTTTTCTGTTACACTCTTTCTCATGCACAGCTTATCCAGTCATAGTCTTCTCAAACAAGCTCAGGGCTGCAGGTATGACTGCATTTCATCATTAGAGAAAAGCTTGGATTTAAGTGTTCTTCATAACAGATCTTGCCAGCTAGCACTTCTGCAGGTGGATGTTTTAGTCAGCTGAGCCACCAACACGAGGACATCTAATAACAACTGTTCTGGAAAACTGTGGGAGCATAAGCATGTGTTGAAATGCCAGCAAGCACACAGCTTCTTTGTGACTTACCTCAGCAAGACGTCTAAGCACGTCCTTACCTTTCATAGCCAAGTGTTCCCAGCTTCTGTTTATGGATTTATTGGGCAATGGGAGGAGTCTGCTGTATTTGTTGGCAATGGGATGAGTCTGCTTGGCAAGTCAGGGACTCCGGTATCACAGCTCGTGTGTTAGTTTAATTACAGCAAGATGGGCCAAGAGGAGGAGATGTTGCACTAGCTTTTCCTAACCAGAGTATAAGAGATAAGGGATATATGAATCTATTGAAGAAAGAGCCACACATTTGAAGAAGAAATGCATTAATAACTGGTGCAAACATACAAGAAATGAGACGCCCAAAGAATGAGACGGGAGAAAGCTGCTGAGGCCATGACTGCAATGAAGTCTGAGCAGCTGAGCAGGCTGTCCTTCCCAGACCTCTCAGAGAGGTAGCACAGCCCTGGGCATTACTTTGCCTAGTGCTCGTACTTTGCAGTAACGTAATCTGTATTCTGCACTGCCATTTTGTTCCTTAATGCATTACTTTCATCAAATATTTACTTCAACCCTTTTTGTCCAGAGGAAAGTAGAATTGATATCCTAGCAATGTCATATAATGATTTAAAAATTTATTTCTAGATAGCGTAATAAGTAACATTTAATTTGGCTGGATTGCCTATTGCTGTATCAGTACCCAAATTTAATTAATGCCTTTAATTGACTTGATCTACCAGGGTAAACATATGGATTAATATTTCATCTAAAAATCATAGAGAACCTTTTTAAAAGTTTCATATAGCAAGCATTCCTCTGAGAGCAAAAGAAAAGCACTAGGCATTAGATAATTTTTCAAAGTTTTTATTGCAAGTAGTCATTAACCTAAAATTATGGTTGGTTAAAATACCTGAATAGCTGATCTGTGCAAGATATATGAATTTAAATTAAATATTTTTTCATATAAATGAGAGCAGAAGCCATAGAAATGGACTCAAAACTTGTAAGCTTCTATTTAAAATTTGTGAATATTTAATTGCTTATGAAATATGAATTAAATTTTCATTGGAGTTTTTTTCCCTCAGTCCCCTGATGCAAATTTAAAAGTCTAAGAAATCTTCTACAATCTAATATTGTGATCAAAACTTCCAAGTAGTTATGATCAGAAATACAACAACAAAAAAGAAATAGCATGATTTAGATGTCAGCATGAATTACCTTCAGTCTCATACCCTTCAGCTAGGCTGTGTTAGCAGAAAGGGGAATATAAGAAACTCGTGTGAATGGGCTTTGCCCGTACTCACTATTCAAAAAAATCAGGGTATTTCTCATAGAAAGTTTTTTTTTTTCTGAGATTCCCTTTTAAGTATACTGCCATAAAAAGAGATAGCTCCAAAATTATAACCAGATCTTGGCACGTGACTCCCATCTATTAAATGTAACAGCTGTCAAAAATGCAGCAATATCACATCACAGCGTCATTCCCTAAATTAATGAATATCACTTTAATTTTCAAGCTCTTCTTAAATAAAACAGAAGTGATGACAGCCCTGAAGGGAAATATATTTATAAATCTTTTATGGTCTGT
>JAVCKT010020518.1:0-16392 GCA_032273925.1 Rhynchotus rufescens | reverse complement strand
CTCTAGAATTATTCAGTATTCATAGGAAAGTGATAAACTTGCTAAAATTTATACACCAATTTATTTGCACACTATAGTGTCGGGTTTTTTAATTGCTAAGAAAAAGTTCTTCACAAAAACAAGCAAGAAGTTTTTCCTTTTCAATGAAAGGGTAACAGTGTGGACTCCAGTACTATCAATAGTTCAGTATTTCTGGGGACCTCCCATGCTCTTTATGCTCCTGCAACAGTTCACATTATCAGTGACAAGCAGCACTCCCTGCCCTTCTCCGAAGTCTGCTGGAACTCTACATCTCCCCTCCGCCTTCTCAAATGACTTGTATTGTGCTTCCAAATATCCAATATCCAAATATCCAGGAAGCAGGAACCCACCACAGAATCCTCACCAGAAGCACTAATGCCCATCAGATCATACCACTAACCCTGGCCCTCATGAGATGATCAAAACGCCAGTATCTTCTGTCACTGCTGAACATCCACCTGCTCTGGTGGGACACGAGCAGGCTGTTTCCTTCCATGAGGCTCTCTGGAATTACCCCTATTCCAGAATGGGGAATGCTGAACATTGACCACAATCTCATTTTTAATCTCTCTCATGGGGTTAAGGTCCATTATTTTGTATTTTGTGGGTTCCTCCAAGCAGTCAAGACCTCATCTTACAGCACAGACTCTTGCGGAATCCAGTGCAAAGACTGACCACTAACATCTCTCCTTTGTTTCCTTAACACAAACAATATAGAACATGAATGCAACAAAAAGTATGGTGCAAAACAACATTATTCTCGTAGAAAAGTGAAGTTGCTCTCCATGGGGAAAGAGGGTACAACCACCGGCACATGGAAAGACACCAGCCTGTTTTTCCCTCCAGCATTTTGAACGATACTAACACTAGTCTCCCCAACTCAACACATTCAGCTGGTTTTAGATCACGGCTGCTAGCAGGGATTTTTTCCGTGTCTGCCTCCATGCTCTGTTACCTTCTAAAAGCAATGAACTGCGATTGCCTGGCATCCTGCAACCCTGGTCCTTTTGCAAGTAAAGTCTTGATGGCATTCTGCAAATCTGATTTAGGAGACATAACAGGTAAGATATAAACATATACAGAATGAACAATTAAAGAGAGAAAAAATAATCTGGTGTGATATTGCCTTTGCTTATTTCTTGCTTCAGCACCATTTCAATTTGTTTGAAAGAAACAAAACTTAACAACACCAACAAAATCACACAAATATACTTCCCTCCCAAAGTATCATGTAGCTATCTCACACTTAGAATCTGGAAAGGGAAAAGTGTTACCAAAGAAAACAAGTTCTTATTTATTTTTATTAAACAGACTAGTAGACTAAATGTATTTCATGCCAAACTGTGTTTTGATAGAGTGTGTTAAAGAAGCATTGGCTAGATTATTTTTAACCCACTAAACTATTTAGGTTTTACAGAAAATACTCAAACAGAAGTATTCTGTTTGCTGAGTAAAAGTGAACTTGCAATATTCATGATTATTTTCCTCGACATGCATGTAAAGTGGAGGCACCTATTCAATAATGGTGGTGACTAAGCCCAGCTCCAAAACACTTTGAAACAAATCTTGATGACCCCTCTCTCAATAGCCTTTTTTCTGTTTCCAAATTCTTAATTAGATTGCAGAGTTGAGCACAACACACTGCTCTCCCAACGCCCCAATAGTTGCTTTGACCATAAAGCCCTCACCTCTGAAAAATTTATTCTTTTAAGGACTAACAGCCCAGTGGCAACATAAAGAGCTGCTCATGTTTGATGACACTGGTCTGAGCTGCAACACTCCCATTTCAAAGCTGGAATCCTACAGAGCATCCTTTGCCCTTAGCAGATTTGCTGTGCCCACTCATATAAGGCAAAAAGGCAAACTACGAATCCAGTACTTAGCTTTAAACCAAAAACAAACATGCTGATGGGACACTTAGGGACATGGTTTAGCAGACATGGTAGTTTGAATGGGTTTACAGATAGACATCATAATCTTGAGAATCTTCTCCAACCATAATGATTCTATGACTAAAACATTTCAAAATGGCTCATTAGATCCAAATAGTGTGTGTTTTACAAAAGGGGAAGTCAAGATCACAGACTATAAATAAACACATACTGTCACAGCTCCCACCAGAAGGCAAAGCAATAAAAATGAATTTCTTCTCTGGGCTTGGCATGGGCTGTTCTCCATTCCAATCAGAAACTTTTAGCACCTCATCAAATTCAGGAAGCTTCCGATGAGAGATTCTGGACAACAGCAGTGGTTGGAAAAAGAGAAGAGAAAAACTATTTCTAGTTAAAGAATTCCACTGTACCCTCTGCATCAGCCTGAACGTTGCACTTTAGAAGTGTTTGCTCACCCACTACAAAACATGTATACACTGAACAGCTATTTTCTATACACAAGTTCAATCCACAGGGAAAAATCCTAATTTATCCTCCAAATCCTTCAATGCTAGAGTATATAGTTACTATTATCAATATAGTCCTCCTCATGGGAGGAGTATGGAGTAATATAGAAGTGCTGCCAAAATCAGAAGGGGAATAGGAGGGAAAAGGGGTCTGTAAAATGTTAGTTGTAATTCTGGACATCTTGCAAAGATTCAGATTATCCTAAAACTTCCACAGATACCAAAAGGTCTTGAGCACTTGTACACAAATTCTGCCATTTCATGTTTCAAAAGACATGCATACTGGATTCCTTCCATATAGTAATAAGTAATAAGTAACTAGAATGACTACAAGAATACTTCTCACACACATTTTAAGCTCCTACCTTGTTGCGTTGTCTACAATTAACTGGGATTCAGCTCTGTGATTAGTTCGCAGTTCCACAGAGAGCCCTCTGGATTTGAGGCCCTCAAAGATATCAGCCAGCACGTTACCAGGATCTATGCTTGGGAGCTGTCTAGTATCACCTAAACACCACAAATTAACATTTGTGAGGAGCAATAACAAAGTGCCTCCAAAAATATGGTTTAAAAATCTCTGAAAGTAATACTTAACCTTTCTCATGGTGTATGACCCAGTAATCATATGCTACTCCAGTACAATTTATGTCTAACAAAATTTTCTAGAATCCCTACGTTTCCTAGAATTAAACTGTAGAGCAGTTTAAGTCCTTTAAATAATGCTTTGCTAATAGGTATAAATGACTCTATATGATGAATAGATATTGATCACCTTATGCAAAGACATTTTAAAAGCCATGTATCTAAAACCAAGTGCCATAAATAGCACACCAAAAAAGTAACCTCCAAGGTAGCAGAGGTGAAAGATCTGATTTTACGCTTTTTTTCCCCCTCCTATCCTAAAAACAAGTTGATTCTAACAATAAGACGCTCAGCACAAAATTTATCGCCTAACGTCTGATTCATGTGGTAACATTAACTTCTTTAAAGCTTAAGGAAAACAGAAAAAAAAATCCCCCCGGCTGTTTTCCATCTCATCTAACTACACATTAGCAAATATCCAAGAAGAGAACAACTGGATTTTAGAGACTGAGCAAGAACAGTAGTAGCTTGGATGCTTACACTGTATTGTGTATTATCAAATACTATATAATCCTAATTGTGAATTTTTCCACTTACCAAGAATAATAAGTTTGGCAAGTTGAGCATGCTCACATAGGAGCTTTAGGACTAAGCTAAGAATCTGTACAGACACCAAGCTTCCTTCATCCACAACCAGAATGGTCACGGTAGAAAACTTCCACGGCAGTTCTTGCTGACTCTGGGACGACTTCCACGATTTAAAACTATAGATGATCTAGAAACAACATAGTAACACTACAATTTGAGTCATGAAACTAGCAGACTGTAAACAACTGTCTTGCAAAGGTAACCAGAGTGTGGTCTTCTCTAATGCTGTATTTAGAGGTGTTAACTGAAGCTCTGAACTTCCACATGCAAGGCATGAGAAGACTCACCTATTCGGTCTTACTTCTCTCCCCAGTGAACACCCTTCTAGCTGAGATTAGCAACACTCCCACTACATCCACTTGTTTGGCCCAGTAAGTAGCCACATGGGGAAGAGGTAAAGGAACTACCTGCTTCTCAGTGCATTGTATTATCTCAACTTTTATTTATGTAACTTACTCCACCTCTCCAACCTCTTTGCAGGTTTTCCGCTACCTACATCAATGGAGACTTAAGTTCATTAACAAACAGGCCACTTTCTACTTTTTTTTTCCCCCTAAAAATTAAGACAAAAGACGTATCCAGAGACACTAGTTAGGAAAAGCTGCATGAGTGAAATCCACCTCATTACTCAACCCCAGCCTGTGGTTCTTCATAAATGGGCTAGGATCAATGCAACTTCTACACAACGGGGCACTGGAGAACAGCTCTGCCATCGTGGGAACATTTCTGCTATTAATTTTAAATGCTGCAGATTACTCAGTCTACCAAAAAATAGTAAAAGATTCAATGCCCTAGTAAGGCACACATTTGAGAAATGCTTAAGAAAGGGAAAGAAAAAAAAGATGCAGCACATAATGGATTTCAGATAATCAGGATTTCTGAAAATATCATCCTGATATTTACATGCTGACAAGGTGTACCTTAAAATTATCATTAATAGCTCTAAGTATCACTAAAAAAGATCAATAATTAGTTTTATCCAAAATAAGAATGACACTGGGAAAATTTATTTTAGAAGGCAGTTTTTAAAAAATCCTTACCTGATGCAGGGTGTATGCAGGAAAACTAGTTTTTTCACTCAAAAGGCTTGCGGCTCTTCCTGTAGGTGCAGTAAATAATACATTAAAAAGATTTTTTGTGCAACTATTTTCTGATTCCCAATGATGATTAAAAGTATTCCACTCCTCAGATGCATCCAGGTCTCCCTCAAAATCCTTAGAAGCTGCTTCCACTTCTTCCATCTCCTTTTCCATCTGCTTCAAGTGACGAAAAAGGTAGCTAACGATTGTGCTCTTCCCACAACCTCCTTTTCCACTTATGATTGTGACAGGATTAGTACAAATCTTTTCCATAGCAGTCACCTGATCCAAGTCTATCTCTCCTTTACTTTGGCTACCAAATGTAGACTCCACTTCCTTTTTAAGGAAGCTATTTTCACAATCGTGACTTTCTGGATCATTTTCTTTCATACACTCCATTTCCTGAGCCTGGGTAACATTCATTTTCATATCCACTATTTCTCTGGATATCTCAGAAACGTTAAGTATTTGTCTCACATCAACATCTAGTTGCCATGAGTGGTTTGACAAAAGGCCACCAATACACGTGGCAATGTTTTTTTCCGAGTTGTAAAGATGAGGCAGAAACACCATTTTTCTCTTCCTAATCACTATATGCTGATCTTTCAAAAATTCAAGAGATTGCCAGGCGTTCTCAATAGACATATCTCTAGACACAAAATGAGTTAATTCATCCTGATCTTCATAAGTATGTCCCATTTCTGTACACTGCTTCTTGAGTCGATCGTACAGAATCAAGGCATTCCTCTGCAGTTCCGGAATCCTCGGGAGGAGATGGCTGCACTGACGGAAGGCTGCCCAGGTTGCTTCACAGTAAGAAAGGTTCAGTTCCCTATAGGTAATCTTCTCCCCAAAAGGAATAAAAACAAGCACAGATTTATTTATTTCCGAAGGCATTAGCATCTTGCTGAATTACAACTCAGTGGGTAGCAGGCTGCAAAAAAAATGTGCATTTTCATAATGTACAAAGTTATAATACTTTTTTTTTCTCAAATGTAAGATATTTCAAAATGAGATGATTGATAATTCCTCTGTCACCAAAATTTTAAAATCAAAAACCCCATACATAAATTGGGTATTAGATAGAATTTGTGCATCTGATCTGATGCACCCCATCACAATTTCAAGACACAAGCTATGTCAGAAGCAGAGCACAGGTTAAGGTACAAGGTAGAATCCTGTGTCCAATTTTGGAGTAAGGACTTCAAGGCACAGATGAAACCTAACAAGACTAGCGGAATACAGCGAGCAACTGATGTACAGAAGGGATGAAATACTGTTAGAAGGCTGACAGAAGAGAGAAATGATTGCCTTCAAGTAGTAAAAATGTCTCAGGAAGGATACAAGGCTTGGTACAGAGAACAAGAGAGGAAAAAAAGTTTCAACTGCCACAAGGAAGAGTCAAAATAGGCACCAGTAAAAACTTTCTAATGCTAAGGATGCGAAACAAGTTAGGAGATGAAGCAGAGAGACAGTATTTGTAGGCTGAGGCAAAGGGATTAACTAATCACATTTCTGCACTGGGCTTTAGCTCATGTTTGGGCACTAAGTCAAGCCACAGCAGAGCAGCTGCACGAAAAGGAAGGAAAGCAGCAAATAGAAATCCTAAAACCTCTTATGAAGCCATTTGGATCTACTTTGCTATGAAAGCACACACGCTACTTACTGACACTGTTCTGTGGACTAAAACCAGATTCCATTTCCACACATAAAATTTTAAAGTGTAATTTTAAATTAGCTTTTTGGTTTTCACCTGATTACTTCAATATTTAGTTTCCTATTCCTTACAGCAAACACTAAGCAAAAGTTTGTAACATTTTCGCATTTAAAAACTTTCGGACCTGAATTATGGTAGACCATCTGAGAAAAAAACTTTCTCAACAGTGAGCGTGGCAAATTATCCTTTTTCAAATTAACTGAAGTTTATCTCCTACAAATGTCCATATTACAAACTGAACATAACTGAAAGACCAGCCTTATGGCCCAATGAAGGTCAAACGCAAAAAAAATGTCACATTTCTTACCCTACTTCTTATTACCTACCTTGCTGAATCCAAGTTTCCATGGCTCATTGTTCAATATCTCATCCAGTTTCCTGAGAAAGTCATCTTGGCAATGTTCTTCCTCAACACGTGCATCATCATCACTTTCAGGCTCTTTTCGCCAACACACCTTCTCCAAAAGGCAGCAAAAATGGCGTGGCAGAAGAACTGGCAAATACTCCATGATCTTTGGAAAATGCATAGCTACCAATACAGCCTTTCCTGCAACTGTATGCATCATAAACAAAGAAAGTTTTAAACAATACACGAATCCATTAATAAAGACAACATAAATGGACTTTGGCTTTTATCCTTCTCCCTCTTCCATACCCAGAGCATCTCTACTATCTTTCCGTTTCTTGTTCTTTGTAATTCTTCTAAAGATATTTTTTAATGAACCAATGAACTGCCTTGAAGTAAAAACAAATGCAAACAGGTGACTGATAAAACCAACAACTAAAATGTTCTCTTGGAAAATAATTAGTACACATGTATTTTAAACTGCACACTCAATAGCAATCAATTCAGACTACCACTGAATGGCAGTGGTATATGGGGTGTGTAACTGACATAATGTCTTGTGGTTACAGGTCCATCCAGAGAGAATTCAGCCCATATTCCAAGGAGCCGGCTACACCATTTCTGAATGCTACCTGCCCTAAAAAGCCACATTGTCATGTCTATGTGTTGAACCCATTTAATGAGCCTTTACTGCATCATAGTAAACCACACACAGCCAAAAACAGGGTCTTGTCAGTACCAGTGACAGGTAATTCTAGCCAGCAAACCAACAGATTTCAGGTTATCTTTATACACCTGCAACTGTAAGCACTCCTTCAATGGGCTAGCAATCCCCTGCAGCCCTCCAATTTAAAAAATATGCAAGGATCTTTGCACTTTAAAAATTCATTTCACTACACTTGACACATAGACATGCTAGCCTGAGCACAGTATCTTAAAAAATAGAAATGAGCTTACAAAACTATCAAAACAGCAAACAATATACCTACAAGATTTCAAAACATACTGAAAGATATCAAAATTCTTGGTATTTCCTTGCTTCTTTGCTGAATATGATGCTTGGAACTGTTTCAGTTTCTCTTCAAGTTTTGCAAAACTCAGCAAAGGCTGTCCAGGAAGCCAAGTAAAAAACTCTTGCTTAAAACCATCAGGAACACCACATTCCTTAAGGAACAGTGAAAAGACGTGTTGGTTGTTCTCCTCTATACTAGTCCGCAGGAAATATGATGGAAATCCTTGCACAAAATACTTGGACCCCGTTTTTTTAACTTTAACATGAACTGTCCACCACGGGGCCACAAACGGAAAACGTCCAACTACGTCATACTTCTCTTTGGTTTCTTCGTCTTGGATAATAACTGAAATTCAGAGAGAAGAAAAAAACATCGTTACTGCTAGACGGAAAAGGCAAAAAGGGTGGTTTCATTCAAGTATTTTGGATGCTCAAGCTTATTTTTATTATTTGTATTATAAGCTATATTAACAGAGAGTAAAAAAGCATTAACAGTTTCTAATAACAACTTTAAGAAACAAAACACAAAGAGCTTCAAGTACTCTGGCCTATGTAGCATCCCCTTCTGCAGGCCAGGGTAACAGCAGAAATGAGGCCTACACTACAGTTTTACTTTCATTTCTCCTATCTACCTCGCCGAATTTAGCTGTTTCAAAACACTTTATGGATAAAACATTCACACTTTTTGCTCCAGAGTCACTTGTCTTCCTCAACACTGAGCACCAGAAACTAGAGCATCAGTGAGCTTAACTGCCACCACTTCTAACGTGATATATATGTGCAAACATGAATACTTCCACTAAGTTTTCAAATATACGAAGTCCTTTGTATGCAATTCACTCAAACACGGGGCATCCACAATTTCCTATGTTTGCAATACAGCAGAAATCCTACCCTCTGTGCAAGACTGACCAGCAGCTTCGCCGTGTTTGGCCCTTGCACGAACTCAGTGGGGCCGCCTGTAAATCCCATCACTGGGAAGGCCCCAATTAACTGAAGACTCGACATAAAGTAGTAGTAGTAATAATAAAAATACACATTTTGTTCCTTAAAAAATAAGATGCAGCTCCCCCTCCCTAGCAGCGTGCGCCGCCGGCCCCGCTCACCGGCGCGGCGCGGGGGCAGCGCGGCCGCCAGCTCCGCCTCGCCGTCGGAGGCGGCGAGCAGCGCCATGTCCGCGAACGGCGACTCCTCCTCGGGCTCCTCCTCTTCGTCCTCCTCGGCCTCTGCCCCGGGCTGCGGCGGCGGCGGCAGTAGCAGCGTCCCCCGCAGCTCCGTGACGGGAGCCCCGCGGCCGCCCGCGCTCGCCATGGCGTCCCGGGCAGCGCAGGACGAGGCGGGACTTGCGGGCGCCTCCCTCCTCCGCGGGAGAGCGGGAGGCGGGCCGCCATGTCGCGGGTGCCCTTGCTGGGGAGGTGCCGCCATGTCGCGGGGTTCCCTGTGAGGGATCCCGCCATGTCGCGGGGGGCCGTTATCGGGCGAGGGGGTCCGCCATGTCGTGGGGAGACGTGGCTCCCCCGGCGCCTCTCGGTGGGCGCCCTGTTGATGGCGAAGACAAAGTTGTTCCAAGGAACTCAGGAAACTATTTTTCTGTGCACCCAGGGGCAACAGAGAATATAAGAGTTAAGTGTATGTGCCTGTGCAGCCTCTCAGAGGCATAAGAAATCAGTGCTAAAATCCTCAGCGGATCTTAGCCTGAAGCCTGAGTGCTCTCCCTGCAACAGTTCTTACATTGGTATTCTACTACATAAACTTTTTTTTTTTAATGTATATACATAAAATATAGAGAAAATTTAGATCACAGTCCTGCTTCTGTGTAATTCAGTTTACAGATCATGAAGGCAGCTCTCCCTTATAAGTTGGCCCTTCAAAGCAGGGTAATACTAAACATAACTTGTAGATAAGCCAGACCATTTCCTGTCTTAAAGCCACTGATGGACCCTCTTCTTCCTTGGATTGTGATCCAGGTGGTTTTCAGAGCTGTCTGGTCTCCACTAAGACTCACATGAAACCATCAAAGATTACCTAATATTTTCTTTCAGTCCACCGATGAAAATATTGTGTCATCCCAAAGTATTATATATTTAATATTGATCCTTCCTGAAGCCCTTCAGAAATTCCGCTATTATGATTCCGTGTTAGCAAATATTTTAGTTTTTTTTTTAACTTTCATTAACCCACTTGTACTGAATATTTAGTATGTGCTGTGGTGTTCTGTAGCACTATTTTTTAACAAAATGTCAATATATTTCTATGTGCTTTCCCTGATCAGCTGAGGGATATTCCCAATGGACTATTCCTTTATTCAAATAAAGTTTTAGGACTCCTCTGTCTCCTTTTTGGACACTTAGTTCTTGAAAGCAGGATTTTCCGCACAAGCCAAATATGCATTTTTTTTGCAGAATTAAGGCTTTTTTTTTCCCCTGACATTTATTTTGCAAAAATATAACTGTTTTTTATTATATTCCTGTGTTTTCATAGGTCCACTTAATTTTTGAAACTGTTCTCACTTTCTCCTTTCAGCTTTGGACCGATGTCACATTAACTGTGCTGCAGGTCTTTAGGGATGTCTTGCTTCTCCTTTTGAATACAGACATGCTTATTAAAGGATAGGTCCCACTTCTCTATTTCTGGAAATGCTCCATTAATGCAGTCAAGTCATGTGTTTAAAAAGCAGTAGGCAGGTAAATGTTACTCTTATGATGTTAAAATCAGCTACAAAGCATACAAACATAGAGTGCAGAATTACTTCTTACCAAATCTTGTGTGGATTAACTTCGAAGAGTTACATTCTTTCTCCTACCTGAATTGACAAATAATAACATAATTCCTTTACAGGCAGGCTGAAAATGCATATGACCTATAAAATGGAGACATGAGAGAGGACATAGATTCATATTAATTTAATAAATGTGAAGTATTTATTCACTGAATCTTTAACAGTGTTTTACAGAGGTACATTTGAAACAGTGCTTTAAGCTACTTTTTTTTGCATAAAACACCTAGTTTCCTGTTGCCTATGTGTTTGTCTGAAACTGGAGTGTTTCAGGCTCCCAGTCTGGTCTGAAAAGAATAGCTGGCATAGAAACATAAAACCATATACAGCAAGCCTGATACTGGATTTTTCTAACCTATCTGCACTTCATACCATAAATACTAAATTCCTATGATGTATCTTGCATCTCCTTACATTTCTGTCATTTCAGTAAGAAAATATTCTAGGTAGTTTGTAAAGAGGTAAACTGATTAACAGAGGTACTGAGGTCAGATACCTAGAACTGTCCTGATTATGAAAGCCTTTTTGTATGCCCAGATTTAAATAGATGGGCTTTGATTTTCATGGTTGTGACCACTGTCTACTTTTGTTAAGTAGGTCCAGTTTTCTGAGATTAGATAGTCAAATAACGAGAAATAGAAATGAGAGGATCCTTTTCAGTGTTAGGGACTAAATGATTTATTTGTTTCCATAGCAAAACTGAATTTAGGATTCCCATCTACTTGGTTTTCCTGCCTTTGCTTTACCCCATACTGCTCACATATTTAGAAAGTGGGAGCTAAAGTAAATCCTTGATCCTATGAAGGCAATGACAAAACTGTTAACTTAAATACAAGCAGGATTATACCTATGAAAGACATTTTATCTGAGTGAAAATATAAAAATAAATGATCAATTCTATAGATTAAAAAATTTACAATATGTACATGCAAGAAGAGATTGTTAGACATTAAAAAACAGATGAATATAATACCAGGAGATTCAGTCAAAAATTACTCTGTCATGAAGGTTTTAAATCATGGTTGGAAAAACACTTTGAAATCTTAGATCAGCTTTGGGGACTCACTTTCCATCCATCATATCTCACTTGAAACTCTGCACCAGAAGCTGAGAATGTGCAGCAGAAGGAAAACACACTTTGACAACCCTATGATTTTACCTCCTAATGCACTGTATTATCACTGTCATGATAATTCATGGCTCTTAGAGTATAATCTGACATGACACTAAAGAAGTCATTACTTTGCTGTCCATGGGGAAAATCTATTTCTAAATTAGAACTCAATATTGCTGCACTGGGCTGAAAAAAATCTGAAGCCCCAAAGCAAATAGTCACAGTGAACCCTTAAGGAGGGATCACTCATGCTGTCTCTCACTATGTCTTGACACAGAGTAGCAAGATTTTCACTTCATTGAAAGAAAACATCAAATTTCATATTGTAAATGAGTATTTGCCGTTTCACTCTGAAAACAATTTTCAGGACATTCTGGCAGGCCCTATCTATAATGAAGGGTTGTATTAATGCCAGTCTCTAGAGTTAGCTTTAGTGACTTGCTGCATTCCCTAGTGTTGTCCCGTGATGGACAACAGTGCTGCTCTTCCTTCTGAGGGACCCGTGACAGCTCCTGGTTTTGTCCAAAAAAGAAGGAACTGTATTAGCAAAGCTTGAGATAAATTAGCCAGCAGCTTTTCTTAAAGAGGTCTGTCAGAGCTTCCCACGCTTGGAGTCACTAGGAAGTGACTGACACAGGCGGGAATCCCAAACGTTTTGATATTTGAAACAATGAACTTGATAAGACTACAGAAGGATCATCTTTGAACCCAACCACGATAGGGAGGATGCCTCAATCTCAAATTCAGTTGGGAGGTTGTGGCTTCCCAATACTCGTGTCTGCCGAATTTCCAGTGTGGCCTTGTGAGGTGTCTGTTTGAGGGCATCTCTTGGGAGTTCCCAGAGCATGAAAGTGTTCAGCACAGAGGGACACAGAATTAGCAGCAAGGTTTAAACACACATTCCTCTTGACATGGGAGAGTCTCATTTTCTCCTTTTGATTTTTCAGGGTGCCACAGAGGAAATATCTCCACAGAAATAAGGAGGAAAAAGACAAATTATGGACAGTAGCACCCCAGCCTAGCTGGCTTCTGAGGTGTGAAATGCAAGTGCAGGGTCTGAGCAATGGTGAGTCATTCTCACCCTTAGGAAGAAGCTTTTTGGAAGCATGAGGCCCAGAAGTTGACAGCTCTCACTAGCATAGCCTGGCACTGAGAGGTGTTGGTCTTCAAGGTCTAGGATGGCAGAAATATGGATGCCAAATTTGGAAATTTTGGAGGGTGGTGGATAGAGGAGTTGTTACTTGACTGCAGCTAAATTAAAAGTGTGACTTACCAGACTTTCTCATGTGAAATCTCTTCACTGGGTGACCTTTCTGCAGATAAGGCAGAGAATGGTAATGGCACAGATACTGTTGCGTCTTTTTTTCTCCGACAATGAATTGCAGATGTCAAAAAGGCCATGAATGAGATATATTTATCTCACAGGCTCCATTAAGTGCTGAACTAGCAAAGCTTGAGTCATATGTGTATATTAAAAGAAGATAGTTGGGGACTATTATAGGAACTTTGTATTATCATGTGCTTAATCATTGCCTGAAACAATTTTTTTCAGAGACTTTCTGAATACTTGGAGGATTGAAAGATCTGTCCCTTGGCCAGGACAGACAGGATAGTTTGACTTGGAATTCTGCCCATGTAAACCATAACCTTCACAGTGATGTTGGACTGTGCTTGGAAAGCACGGTCAACATGAGCAGAGCTTTAGGAAACAAGACAGACTCTGTGCATTTAATTTAAAGTTCTGATGCAGGACTGGGCCCTACTAATGCCTACAAGAATCTAAAAACCAACACAACCTTTTCATCATCCGAAAAAGTGATAAGCACTGATGCAGTAGACAGAGCAAATGCTTTGGAACTGATGCCATAAAATCCTACTAAAAAGATCAATTTCTAAAAAGTAGATAAAAAGCAAGCATGTTAAGTAATGTCATAAAGCTGGTGCTCTCTAGTGAAATCCTGTTACGAAAACGGATACAAAACCAGAAACTATTTCAATGTCCCCTCAAGGCACGTGGATTTTAAAACAGAAGCCAGAATTACTATGTCAAGTAGCAGGTGATCAACTGCTACTGGATTTAATCCACCTGCTCTTTTGTACGGTTGTGCTCTTCACATGTCCAGGCTACTAGCAGTTTAAGGACCTAATGCAATGCATAGCGTGAGGCTACCTGTCTTGTTCCTTGGTATTAATGCAGCCATCCCCAATGTCCTCCAGCTCTTTAGAAAGGCTTTGTCAGCATGTCAGGGCAGCATCACTGCACTGCATCAAAATGCTACGTATAATGTGTTCAAAATGCTAAGTGTAGCGTGTTTGACAGACAATAGCTTTGTCTCCTTTGATGAGACAGGAGAGAAGAAATTAATTCAAGAGCCTATAGATTTTAAGTAAGACTGAGTATTCCCAGCAGTAGTTTTGCTGTGAGTGTGTGATTAGGTGCATTGCTGAGAGTTTTCTTGTCCTTTTGCTTAAGGTCCTGGAAACTTGTTTTTAAAGAAAGGTTTGGTTTTCTTTTTAAATGCAGTGAGCTTCTGGTCTCAAAATTGCCACGATATTCAATATGCTCTGACAAGCCCTTACATGTATTTTTGAAGATAGTGTTCTTTATAACCATTTATTTGCTCTTCAAAGGCACTATAGGTTTATTTTTTAAAAACAAATTGAAAAATACTGCCTTTGGCATTTCGAGCTTAATGCTCCTTCCTTCACCTCCTTCCACCTCCACCAAAATAAATAAATTAGTAATAAAAGGTAGTGGGAAAAGTAATCTCTTTTCCCTTCTTTCTTAAGACGACAAAGGGCTTGCAGCATGTGGTACATCTTGCCTCTTGTAGATGACCTCATCTGTAAAATGAGGGTTGTTTTGATATAACTAGATGTTGGGGAGCATTCAAAACTCAGGTGTTGCATGTTTCTCCTTTTTCTCTGTGTTTGAGGAAGACTAAGGACCCCAAACAAACACACAAAAAATCTGGGTAGCCATTCGGCTACTGCTGGAGACTTTAAAAGGCTAGAATTATTTTTATAGTTAAATATGCCTATACCAAAAGTTCTGTTTGAATGTACTTGTTGTGCTGGCTTGTTAAAGGTGACAGTAAAATAATCCAGTGAGGCAACAGCCACTGGGTTTTAGTGAGTTGATTTTATTCACCAGTACCTTTGTCATAACAACGTCCACCATTAACTGGTGCGACTTGGCTTATCTGTCAGTAAATAGCAATTAGCAGAACTTAATGTACAAGGACACAACTTGTCCTAACACTGTAGTGTTTCTTCAACCTGATTATACAGGGGCCTCAGCTTGGCAAGGAGTTACCTTAGGCCAGCATCCCAGGTGAGGGAAGGGAGAGATACTCATGGTCCAACTAGAGGAGCTGCTCCAGCACCCTTCCCAATCTCTGCTCAACTCATTGGTGTTGGACCTTCTCCTTTATACCATTAAGAAGGAGGAGACATGACTGCACTATGGTCAGCCTTGTAAGGTGATTCTTCCAGAATCTTCAGGCAAGATCCACAAGATTATCTGCTCTTTGCACCATCAGCAAGGCGAGTTTTGATTCTTCAACGAGTTTTGAAAATGTATGGGTTCTTCAGCAAATTTGCACATTTTAGCAAGGCGAGACTGCCCTGTCGCTGCAGGAGACTTCCCACCTCCTTTCCTCGCTAGTATGGGAAAATACACCGAAATTTCCACCTCGTGTCTTTGGCACATCAGCAGTGGTCCTGCAGTTTCAAATGTTAGCTTGTTGCTTGCCCATCAGTATAACATTAGTGCAGCAGGCTCCCTGTCATGTTTATGGGTTTGTATCTCTCACGAGGGAAATTGGGAATTCTTATATAATTCTCCAGCAACAGATAAAACCTCTTTAAGAGTGTTATGTAGAGGACAACACTTGGCAGTGCAGTTTCTAAAAGAGTCTATATCTTCATGACTTGTGAAAAAAAAAATCCCAAAGTTATCCATTACTGAAAAGTTTAAGGACAACCAGAAAACAAAACAAGACAAATGAAAAACAAAATCTGAGACCAGACTTCCTGTGAAATTCCTGAAATCGCAGTACTGTTTGTAATGAAAGTCTGAGTATCTGTAATGACCATGTTAATGTTTTGTTTTACTTGTTTCTCCACTATTCTGTCACAATTAATGGTTTAGTTGAGTAGTCTGTGAGGGGTTTTTTTTCAGGAGAAACCAAGACTCTGTTCAATTATGTTTGTAATTTACAAAGCTTTCCTGTTTTGCAGCTGTTTTGTAAATTCTGAATTTCTTGAAAATCTAGTTAATCAACTCAAAATTGAAAGAAGCCTCAGAAGAAAATTCTCTGAATCTGTTAAGCAGAAGGGTATTGCTAGACATGTTTTAAACATTATTGTATGCTCCTCCATCTCTGCTTTTTGAGGTTATTTGTCTATGGTAACAGGAAGGTGTCGGTGGGGCATTTCCTTCAGGACTTGAGAATGAGCTGAATGGCAGAGCTCAGAGGGTTGTCGTCTGTGGTGCAGAGTCTGGTTGGGGACCTGTGGCCAGCAATGCTCCCCAGAGGTCAGTAGTGCCTCTAGTCTTGTTCAGCTTACTCCTCAGTGACCTGGAAGAAGGGGCAATGAAGGACCTGGGAGTCCTGGTGGACACCAAAGTGACCCTGACCCTGCCGTGTGCCCTTGGGGCCAAGGAGGCCAGTGGTCTCCTGGGCTGCATTGGGAA
>JAVCKT010020516.1:21811-32024 GCA_032273925.1 Rhynchotus rufescens | reverse complement strand
AATATTGAAAACCTCAAAGTAATGTAGCACATAACCGAAATCACATAAAGTTTGGGTATGAGGAATGAAGTTCCTGACACCTAATTTTCATTACAAAGATGGCAACAAGAATGGAAAATGTCACAAGAATAATTCACTTGTGCTCAGTCTTTTGTACTGTAATCATCTAGTCCTCCTTGCTTTGGGCATCCCTTTTCCCACGTAACTTATGGAACAAGGTAGTTTTTGGCTCTTAACAGCCTCATAAATACAGGTAATAGTTTGTGATCTGTTGAATATTTTGAACTGAAAGGTCAAGGGTAGGGAGATTAAAAAGCCATTGGTGGAAATGCTCCCAATAAAACCCTGTCTTTCTGGAAGAAGCACAGTTTAAGTAAGCATTAAATTAGTTTAAGAAGACTTTGAGCCCAAATTAAAGTAAAAAGGAAAATAATTTTAGTGTTTAGATTCTGCCAGCTCTAGAAGGGTGATTGAAAAGAAAATACAGACAGGAAAAATCATACCTAATATTTCCCTTAGGCTCTCTGTCACATGCTTTTTTAAAATAAGTAATGTTTATTAACAGTACTTTGGAAATGCACAGTAGTATAAGGTCATAGATTCTTTTGACTGGAAAGCATACAAAAACTTCAGAGTGTGGAGAAAGTCTGTCAAAGTCTGTGGGACTGAAGTAATGATTGAAGTGCTTCTGAACCCCTTGTTTGCAATTTGGCTTTTGCTAATTAAATTAAAGCGTTTTCTGGCATTTTCAGGTAAATGGTTGCCAATGGTATAAGTAGCTGGCTACCTCCTTTTTGCATATGGGCTTTTTGACAGGAAATTCAGATAAGCCTGTTCTGAGCAAGTACCCAGAACAGCAGAACGTCAAGCTGTTGCAAAGTCAGCACTCTGAGGACAAGGTAGTGGTGTGTCTGAAGGCATGCAGTTGTGTGTAGTGGGGTATGTATGTGTGTAAGTTCTGTCAATAAGCACCATGGTCTTCTGATCTTTTTGTCAAACTCCCTTCTTACTGTATGTACTTACTGACTACATGTACTTACTTACAGCACACACAGGCAGGCTGCATGGCCACCCAAAATGAGGGGCTGCCAGGATCATCTGCTCCAACCTTAAAAAAAGAAATGTGCAAGGAGATGCACTCCTTTCTGTGTATGAAGATGTCTGTAAGTTATATTTTTCCAGGTCTGCACTTTGATCCTTCACACTTCTGTCGTCCTCAATGCCTGCACCATATGCATGGAAATTATAACACTGCCAGCTCGTGCCTGGCTGGAGCTCTGCTTGCAAAGCCCAGATGAGATTGAATCATGAGATATGTTATGAAAAGCTGCCTGTTGCCAAATACCAGTCTCAGATTCTAACATCTGCCTGTATCCCATCTCAGCAGTGAATTTTGAGCTATCTATGTTTGCCTTTTGGCTGAAGGGATTCTTCCCTCATTGCTACCAGCTCTGGAGGCCCCTGCCTACTTTCCCTAACCTTTTCTGCATACAAGGGGAGAAATTACAAGTTTTTTTTTTTTTTTTTTTTTTTTTTTAGCCCAGGCTTTTCCTCTCAAGCGAGGAGAAGAAAACTTGGTAAGAAAGAATAGACACATCCTGAGCTGCACTTCTCTTTCTGTTCATCCTCGTTCTCCTCCTCCTGTCAGGACTCTCGCCTTAGCTCTTCTTCCCTCATGTACTTCAGGAGCACTGCTACTCAGATACCTTCCCTTCCTCTGGGAAGGGGAAAGCACGCAGTAACAGAGGGCTTCCCTTGGCCTACTTCACTTTTTCACATTGGAGTATTGATTGGGAGGAAAAACAGCTGAAATCATTCAAGCCTGCTTGCAAGAGTGGCTTAAAACATGTTGCACATTGTGAGAACTGGCAGAGGCAAATCAGAACTACTTTTAAATATCTGGAGACCAAGACATCTGGTTCTGCTTCTTTTGTCATGGGCACTCTGGATAGTTTGCATGTTTGCCTGGGGCCCCAGACAATTGCTTTCCTCTGTAATAGGTTCTTTTTATCATAAAAATTGGACTGTGTCTGCAAAAATCTTGAAGCATCCTATTGAGTGATGGTAGAGAAGTCATTCCCCAACACTGTTTTTAAATTTTCTAAAGCCAACAGACTGAGCAGATCTATTTGGGGTGGGTTTCTGATGGCATATTTTGTAAGTAGAAGGGAGACTTTGTCATTTTGGTGAAAGTGTGAAGAATATGGTCTTTAATATAATTGACAGCTTATTTTTCATTTGAAGATAGCTAACCTTTTACAAGATGAAACCGTCTTGTAAATCTAATGAACTTGGAATCACAACCTACTTGTACCTTGCTGAAAGTTTCAGGGGAAAAATCCTGTCTTCTCTGTTGACTTAAGTCAGGCAGAGGTAGGAGTCACTTGGTGCCTAATCAAGTAGGCCCATGAATAGACTGAAGGGTCGTAATAAATAAATGTGACTGTCTGATACTAAAGACGTGATTAACATCAAGTCTAGTATTTTCTCTCAGTACTGAAGATGGAAATGTGTCATACCTGTAATTATAGGTGTCTAACTTAAAAATGTGGTGGTAATAGTGCTAGGTCATTCTGACCTTCTGCAGTGGGAAAAAAAAAATACTTTTTCATAGTTTGTTAACAAGGTGGTTTATTTTTTTATTTATTTATTTTTTTGCCTTGGATGTTCTGTGCAGTTAAAGCAGCCCTCCCACAGAGTAAGATCATGGTCTTATTCTTAGTTGCAGAAAACATTTATCATATACTATAGCAAATCATGCTAATCATTCCTTGCTGGAAACTCTTTACTACAAGAACTTCAGAAATATTCTTACTAGCAGGAAAGCAGAGAATCACAGCCAAAAAAGTGATTCATTTATGTTCATAAAAACCAAACTGAGCATTTAGAAAAAGAACTAAGCATTTCAGATGAAAATGGTAAAGACCGAGAAAAGAGGCATTCAGAACTTGTCTTCTGTGTGAGTTTTCCTCTAATTTCTACCTGCCAAATTCTCCATGAATCTCTACTTGTCTGAGTCTTCACCCTTTGCTTGCTCATGGGCAGCCGTTTTAATTGATGGAGCTGTGGTAATTTACATTCATCAAATGTCTGTCCCAGTGAATTCATTAGAATTAGTCCTGCTTTCCATCAGTACAAAATAGCCTGGCCTGCACGCTCGGTGTGCCTAGTGCACAGTTCTCTTTATGCAGAGAACACTCTCAAAGGAAAGTTTAAATATTATGCTGCCCATATGCACTGTTGTAAATTTTGACCCTTTTGCGTTGCACAGCTAGAGAGCTGGAAGCTGACTGTATGATTTAGAAATTATAAAATTCTTCTGAGTCTTAGAAATCCCTTTTTAAGGTTGTATTTTGTATGAATCACTATATACTTTTATTTTCCTGTATATTGTTGAATTGATCTCCAGCAAGAAAATGCTTAGATTCTTGCTTCTGATTGCCAGATTAGAATATTCCTTTTGCTGATGAGAGAGGAAAGCTTTGCTTTAGCTATAAAATGTTTGATGACTGTCTCTGTTCTGCTAGCTCCTGAGAGCATTGCAGTATGCATATAGGGGAAAAAGATAACCCCCAAATCTCTCATTTATGTTTTTGAGATCCAGTGTAGTTGAATTCACTACAGATTTGCAGAGCAAATCAATAATGAAAAGAGAAACAGCTACCACCTGTGACTTCCTAGTGTACCTATATTCCATAGCATCATAGTGAAGTGAATGACAGAATGGGATATGTGCCTGTCTGTGTGCAAATGGTCTTGGGGCCCAAGGGAGATTTTTCTTCTCATTTTGCAGCATCAAGAAGAAACACCTCTGAAAGTATGAAAACATTAGACCTCTGGTTGTGCTCTGCAGCTTGCCATTTTGGCTGTGCTTATGTGGTGGGTACAAGAAGTTTCTGAATTGAGAGTGCTGCCAGTTTAGCTTTGAGAGAGTTGGAAGAAAACAGCCATGATTTGAAACAGAAACAACCCCCCCAAAATATCAACATACCACCCTGTTGGATCTCTGAAGTTTTTGGTAGACCTCTTCAGAAAGAAAATGGTCAGATACTACAGAGTTGAAAAAGGACTAGGTTGTTCTGGAAAGCAATTTTTGGTTCAGTGCTGCAATGTGCCTTACTCCGTGCAGTACTGTATATTGATTCTCTTTCAAAAAAACAAGCGGTTTAAGATCTGAGTCACTCTACATTAAATTTAACAAAATAAAAATGCCAACACTTAATGCAACGTGTTGGATTGGAGCCTAAATTGGAAAACAAGCATAGTATCTAACAGACTTTGTTAATACATGTGGAGTGAAAGGAGGTATTTAGTAAAGAAGAGAACTTTGAGGACTGGGTCTTTCACACTCCCTCTCTTGTTTGTGGGAAAAGCAGCAGACAACAAAATGAGGATGACGACAGGAAACCAGTGTGAACTACTTTTACACTGATATCTGATGTTACTGTTGTCATTTCTTTCCTATTTATCTTTTACGGTACGGAAAAGCAGCCCAAAGCTGCAAATCTTCCCAGGAGGAGGTATAACAACCCAAGCCAGAATTAACTGGGCCGTTTGAGCTTGCAACACGACCCCGACGAGGGGGCGCAGGTCTGGGCCTGCGAGCAGCCGAGCGCCGTTCCCTGCTGGGAAATGGAGGGAAGGTGGGGAAGGATTCCTGATGGCACGTTGCGAGTGCAGCCAGCAGCGTGGGCGCTGTTGTGACAGGTACCTCAGAAAGCCAAGCTATGTCTGCAGTCTCATCATAACCAGCTATTCAATTCCCTCCCCTTCAGGCCTCCTGCAAATTACTGCAGGAAAGAATATAGCCAGTAGGAGGTCTACCCATCAGAGGCGTTTGTGAGGCTAAGGCTACAGGAAAATGATGTTAAATTGTGAATCTGAAGGTATCTGCTCGGGAAGGAGCTAGAGGCTTTGTAGGAGCCCAGAGCTATTTGGGGAAACAACCTGTTGTCGTCAGGATTGTGCAGTGCTGGGGTTTGCAAACAGAGAATGGGACTGCTATACCCTACAAAATGCCAAGGCCTTTGGTGTGTTGGGTTGTGTACAACAAGGATCAGGCAACCTTACTGCAAAACGTGCTTGGTGCTGCAGCAGGGTTATGATTCCCAGCTTAGCACACTTGGGCTCAGTGCAGATCAGCCTGAATAGAGCTGATAATCCCCTTCTGGGCGAGGAAGAGTGAAGGGGGTGCCTGAGGTGCAGCATGGTCCCTCTCACTGAATGCCCACTTTGTGTGCCCTAAAGTATAGATAGGTAGTAGGAAGAGAGTACAAAAACCTAGGTGACATGGCCACACTTGTACTGAATTGTAATCTAAGGCTATAGCTCCAGTTGTCCCTGAAAGGGACATTAGTGGGATGAAATAGGCTGCCCTGGGCTTAAACAGACCCCTGAGGCAGTTTCCTCCTCAGAGGAGCTGAGTGAGGAGCTGTTATCTCTTTCTGTTTATTGTGGCCACAAAAAAGAAAGGGGGAAAAAGCTATAACTAAGGCTGTCAGGAAGAGCAAAATATGAGAGCAAACAGAGGTCAGTCAGTGTGTTGCTCACTCCCTATTGCTACCGATGGGAAAGTTGCTCTGTTTTGATATGAACAGACTGAGATGCCACAATATGCGAAGCCCTAGTGTGCAGTGGAGCTCATTGCACTGACATAAGAGCAGGGTCCCGTTATCTGTCCAGGCAGGGGAAGGGGACACTTAATGTGCTGGCAGAAATGGCTCCTAAAAATGCACCTGTGGGTCTTGACAGCCTAAGGTGTCAGGAGCCATTGGGTGGGTGTAATGAGTAACTCTGTCCATCCAAGGAGGAATCCTGACAAGGAGCTATTCCCAGGTAATTGGAAGGCTAGGTAACTGAGAGGATGGTTACCTGCTGGCAGCAGCTGTGTGGCTGTCTCTGCCGTGAGGCTCAGTTACTGTCATGAATTGACTGTGGAGGCTTCTCTCAGTGTCTTCCTTCATTTGTAATAATGCTCACTCATCAAAGAGGACAGTGACCCAGGAATCAGGAATCATTGACGCCTATGGTGACATGTAGTCCTCTGCATGGTGACAAAGGTGTATAGGTAAATATTATGCATTAAACTAAATTCTGAATCCTTTATTTCTGCCACATAACCAGTCTTACATAGAAACAGTGATGGAAAGGTATTGCGGTTCTCTAGGGTCACAGACAGAAGAGATCTCCACTCAGATTGATAACTGCTACTACTAAAAGTAGGTCATTTCAATGTTGTAAATTTCCATTTCATAATTGGCATGATCTGTTATGTTTTACTGTTTAATTATTGTGTCTCCCCCGACCCAGGAGTTACATGTATTGTACAAAGCCATAAATTCTCCAAGAGCTGAATTTCTGCTAAAATCAGTGGAAGTTATGCCATTGTACTGTGATGACAGCAGGACTTTGCCGTAAAAGTAAAATAAGGCTGATGCAGCTAACAAGGACTTTGGAGCTGGTAAAGGGTCTGTGAAGGATATATGTGAGTTATGAAAGACCAAATTCAAAGGGGATCTGAAAAGATTATAGAATGAACTGGAGAATGTAAAAGAAAGCATAAGAACAGTAAAGCTAGAAGGTAAAATGAAAATTGGACAGGAGGTAAAAATAAATAAGAGATGCTTCAAGTAGATAAAGAATGAGAAGTGAATGAGGCAATGGGGATTCTGTAAAATGGAAAGGGTAATTTTGTAACAGAAGCAGCAGACATAGCTAAATAAATAAATGAATTATGTGTCTATTTGCACGGAGGAGAATGGGAGAAATTCAATATAGCAGAAATAAGAGTTTTCCTAAGGCAGTATGAAGGAAATCCTTGCAGAATATGTGAGGGAGTACAGAAGTAAGTCCATCAAGAAATTCTGCAGGAAATGGAAAAGTGGGATATAATTGAACAGTTTTTGACAGTTTAACACCTTTTTGGAAAGAGTGGGCTATCAACAGGAAAAAAGAAATGTGGCAGAGTGGCTCCTGGACAGGATACAAACAGGAGCATTGGAAAACTCAAGTCTGCTTCTAGTTCTTCTGTAGGTTTATTCTGTGGTGTGTAAGTTGTCATTTTATTTCTCTGTGTTTTAGTCTGGGTATGAGTCTCCTAGACAGAGATTCTTTATTTTTGACCCACGAGTAGGTGCCCGGTTTAGGATAGTCCTATGCTCCCTGTTACCATTGGAGAGAGGCAGAGCTCGGTCCTCTCACGTGTGTGGGATCTCCCATCAGGAAACACGGAGAACTGTTATTCCCAGGCTTTCTCCATGCAGCTGGGGGCCTGGTAGCATGTATCCAAGGCAGTTTTTCTCACCTCATCTATGTCTGTCAAAACTTCTGGTGGTCAGTGAGGACAGGCAGGGCGGAGGAGGCCCTCACACTGAAAATAAGTCTTTTCTAGCTGTTGGGAACCTTTCTCACAAGTCATTCTGCCTATGTGGGGTTGTGGTCTCATTTACATCAAGGAGTTAACATTCCTGTACCTGCTAAGAATAAATGAATGAGTGGGAAGTTTAGACACAAAAAGCTCTATTTAGGTTGATTTATAGCAGCAATACCTTCTGTTTTTACCCTTTAGAATAATATGCTGCAAGAGATGCTTGACAGTGTTTTAGCCAGTCCAGCTCTAGCTGCCTGTCAGGTACATGCCATAAGAATAGTATCATACCAAAAGAGGGGTCTGCTGTGAATTACTTTAATAAGACTTCTCCATGGCTAGATTAGCACTTTCTCAGTTTGGCAATACAGTGGCTGGAAGTATTCAAAAGTACTGGTTGTTTGACTGTCCCTTGATTGTAAATATATGTTAAGTTCAGCAGAATCCAGAAGGTTGCCACAGATCTGAGTGGGAAAACAATGTAATTCAAGAGGCTATAATCCTCAGCTTCAGCATGTGGTGTTTTGTGTCAGTCAAGGGTGTGATGATTTTACTGTATGCCACTTAGTTTGTACCAGAAGAAAATGTCAAATGTGAGATATATTTAAAGAATGTAGTTAAGAGAAATGTGATGTATTTGCTACAGAATTCAAATGCATTTTTGTGTAGATTAAGAATGAAAACATCTCTAAAATTTATAGCTTAATATAGTGAGTGTCAAAAATTAGCTTGTCAGGCATAAAAACCAGGGGTAGCTTTAACTCCGTTTGAGCAGAGTTCAGAGCTCTGGTTCTGTATGAATCAAAGGTAGGTAACTATGTAGACAATACTGAAAGCATTTCAAGAGAATAAATGAACATTGAGCTTTCTCTCACTTAATGTAATTCAGAAATACAGAGCTATTGTGTATTTTTAAGTGGGGATCCTGATGTAATTGGGAACATCAAGCTCTATTCACCTGTCTCTTAAGTATATTTTCCAAATACAGATAGGCTAAGCTGCAAATTAAGCTCTGGATCCACAATCCATGATGCAGTTGATACAGATAACAGTTCTGGCTTTGGGCCCGTGTGGAGTAACTGATAGGGATAAAAAGGTCATCTGGTGCAGGTAGCTCTCTACAGCTTAACCCACTCAAACGCCTGGCATGAGCCCGGAGTGCTTGGGTTACCTTGCACTGGCTGCACGTTCCTGGACTCTACCACGACTTGGGATAACCCCTCTGTGTCTGAACTGCCACAGCTTTCATCCTTTGCCGTGGGCACCACAGCTTGATGCCTTAAAATGCTTGTGTTTAAAGGAGAAACTCAAAGGTGAGAGACAAACAGAGGGTCTTCAGGCCTGCCCTGGGCTTGGAGAACAAGCATCTGCCTGCTTATCTGCCCAGGAGACATGAACACATGTATTGCATATATACATCTATATTCCTAACAGGCTGAAAGATCGTTTAGTGCTAACACTTTAAGTAATAGCTCTCTGTCTACACTGAATTATTCCTTCATCGCTGATGAAGTTTTAGACAGAAGTAGATGATTTGTCCTTTAAAAAAATAAAAAACCCACAAAACTGTTTTGGCAAGTATCTGGTTACAGGTCTAGGAGTGTATGCATTTTTCTTTTCAATAGTAAATCTTTCATAAAATTAAGGCATTCACATTACATCTCTGTTAGGGTAATTTACTCCCTGCAGTAATTTTAACTTAGTTTGTTCTACATGGAGTGTTATTTTAATCATCCTTTCAGTGTTTATTGATGAGGGTTTGCTGCAAAAGATGAGAAGATTAGTTTAAAATTGTCCCGAGTGAATTTAAAACAATAACAAGGAAATAAACACAGACTAAAACAAATTAAGAAATGTAATAGACTTAATAAAGGGCTAATGTTTTTTCAGTGTACAAAATGACTGCCAAAATCATTGTGCCAGGACTGTAGCTACTCTTATCAAATTACTGTTTCTTTTAAATTAAAAAGGCAAAAATCTTCTCATCTGTAAAGGTAAATAACTGGTCAATATTTTGCTCAGTGTTAAAATTCATTACCTTGACTCAAGCCAAACAAAAATCATATGTCATTCCTATACCCATCATCAAGGAATAAATTTGCATTTCCTCACTAGTTAATATGTGGTTTCAAAGCAAAGAATCCTGACCTCTGGTTAACTCTTCATTCTTCCTTAGTGTGTAAGGGGTAGCTTTCTTAATTCTTTCAGAGGAAAAGGGAGTATCTTTCTTAGTCACTAGGATTCCTGCAAGGTTTTTTTAAAAAAAGGGTGTCCTTGTAAGCTGAAATTCCAGCTTCAACCAACAAGCCATTATTTTTTTACCAAACATGACGTAGTCTCCACCCTTAGCAGTGGCCTTAAGCAGTACCTTAAGTGGCCACCCAAACAAACCAAAAAAAAACCTCATCAAATGGAAAATACAACAAAAATGCTGTTTTGCTCATCATTCCTGCTATTGAAGCAAATACGTTCCTTATGAAAATATATCAACTATTTCAATTAAAAATCTTTCAGGGTTGCCTTGGCCAGCAGTTTCTTATTTACAGATTGTTTTCTTTGTCTTAAATAACATTTTCATTTCAATGAGAAGGAGTGTCAAACCCCAGCTCAATCATTGTGGGATGTTTGGGACTGTTCACTACTTTTAAGCTCAAATTAAGGGCTCAGGAAGTAAAATGAGCAAAACTTTTTCCCAAAGTGGGAATTGAGTCATTGTATGTAGCTGTTCCTTCAAGTGCAGGGATGGTAGTTTCAGCTTTAGGGCTGCTACAGGAAGCTGAGTGCTTGAACATTTCCCTTCAAGCAGAATGAAGTGAACTTCAGTAGCAGTAAAACTCTTCAGAAGGG
>JAVCKT010020516.1:0-11615 GCA_032273925.1 Rhynchotus rufescens | reverse complement strand
TGATAGTCAATATAAGAGTAAAAAAGTTCAATTCTTTGTCTGGAATCAATTTAACGATATTTTTGAAGTTCTAAATAATAATTTTCTCCACAGTCCACAGTTATTTTGATTTTGTTCATTGCTAAGATATATGCTACCACATCAAAGTTTGCTGATGTCTTGACAGAATCCATAGAGAAGTTTTAAAAATTCTCAATTAATTCTAGTATGTGACGAATTTCTAAACTTTGAGAAACACCTTTTTAATCCCATAGGTCTCTTGTTTGAATTCTGTTGACTCAGTTTACACTCTTGGCTAAAGTCACATTGTAAGAATGCCTTAAACGTGTTGTATAGGTGATTTATGTAGGCTGATCCTAATATTTCATGCTAACAAGAAAGTGAAGCTTCTGCTTATTGGCTTATAAGCTATGAGATCTATAAATCCTCACTGAGTTCTGAAAATCTAATTTTGTTCAAGTTTTTTTGATAGAAATATATCTTTCCACTTCACAAAATTTATTTTGCACATGTACTGCATAATCAGATGATTGCAGAAATTGCTTGGATAGAAATACATGATTTATGTTGAACAGAATTACCAACAAATTTCATGCTCAATTGAAACAATTAGCAGAAATTTTGGCTGACTAACTAAATGTAGGTGTTTCAGCAGTATTGGCATACTATGAATAGATATTGTTAAAATGTTCTATTATCCATAGTTGCAAATTGAAAGTATCAAAATACGTATTCTGATTGTTTTCAAGCACTAGTGTTTAGCTGTGCTTGTAAATGTTGTAAATAATGGCATTGTACATGTCCTGTATTCATTAGGATTAACAAATACAATCTTGTCAACATCTTATTTTGTAAAGTAGATATGAAGTTCAGTGAATGCAAAGCAAAATATATATGTATGCATGTGTAGGATTATCTTTGAACGAGATTTGTTTGCTCTCAGTGGAAGAGTAGGAGACATGTATTTCATATGGATTAATTTTGCCTTTGCATATTTTGAGAGGCAGTTTCTTTTCACACTGAGCATTTAGAAGGATATGACAGCAACTGCAGACAGACTGGATCACTCTTCTTGTGTGAGGAACCCAGAATTTCAGAGGCTGTGAAGGGGCTATATGTAAATCATAGGAGATAAACTCCATGTTTTGGCTTTAACAAAGCAGAGGTTGAGGCGCTGCATATAGCTTTAGTTTTAGAAATAATCTCAAATTCCTTGCTATTACATAAAATATTATTACTAAAAGTTGAAAAATGGGCCAGCCCAAACAAGATTTAGGGTATGGTTCTACAAGGGTTTTTTTTTCTCCTCATGGAATTGTTTTTTGTAAAACAAAGGATTTTATTACTGGCATGCTGTACTACAGCAAAAGTTACAAAAACAACTGGACTGCAATGAAATCTGGAAGACAAGTTCAGTAAGTTTGTATCAGGGCCATCTATACAAGAACTCCTTTGAAATCTCAGCTGTATTTGTGATATGTGATTGTTTCTAGTTATCAATATAGCATATTTTACACATTTATTAGTCTTCTATAACAAAGACTATAAAACATTATTGACCATCAGTGTGAAGCAGTAAATTTTTTAATAGATATATATATAAAATAAAATTTTCTTTTTTTTTTTTTCCCATCTTTGGGACATTCAATGTACTGGCATTTTATTTAGAATAGATTTTTACTTTCCAGATGCTATTCCTCATGATATATCCTTGTCAACACAACTTTTTTCTTTTCTTTATTATCCAATTTATAATGAAAATCTAGGAAGTTCAAAGAGACACTTGATATCAGCTGCTTTTCTTATGTGTCCAGGCCTTTAAAAAAATGTACAAATATTGAAACAGCTGCAGTTAGTAAATAATACAATAGTATTAATAGTACAAATGTCTTCATGGTTATTTATGCGTAAAGCTACTAAGCCTTTGGAAAGGTAGACAATAAAAATATTTTATAAGGGGCATTTTTTTTTAAATGGTAGGAAACAGAAGAAATCAGAAGTACCTTTTAAGCATGCTGTAATATAAGTTTATTAAAAAAAAAAAAAAAAGCACTATTCAGTGATTCAAAGATACCATTTCTGTTTTGCAACACACACACTAAAGAAATGCTAGACATTCTTTATAATCTCTACTAAATATAACAAGAGTACCTGACACAACTTTGGCGATGAGGTCCAATGAGATCATTTTCCTCTGGGCATACGGATGCAGCAAAGTACATATTTCATTGTTGCATGAAGAATAGTTTCAAATGATATTAAAAAGAAAGATTATATATTGCTTTTTCTAATAAACGGGGTCAATGTAGTAACACTTAGGTGAATATGAATAGAAAACTTTTGCAGACTTTTGTCCTTTTTGCATATGCAGCTTAATCATGAAGGGCAGTGTGTTGAGTTATTCTCCTCTCCTTGCTGATCTTGAAAAGATAGAGTTGCACCAGGGCCAAATTAAAATTGGACACACTTAAACTAGTGAAATTACTAGAGTATTGCAGAAATACAGCAAAATTATTGTTAAAAATACTTTTATTTTTCTCTCTTCACAGTATGTTTTATAGCTAGAAAACATACTACAATCTGAAGAGTTATTTTTCTTCCTCTTGAAATATTTACAGCTTTTTTTTTTTGTTTTTTTTTTTTATTCTAGTAGGAAATTTCCATGGGCGTTATCTGTAGAAGTGAATGCAAAGCACGATGTCATTGCGATCTATCAACACTATATCCCCATTTTGCTGCTCTTTTTGCACAATGAATAGCTGAACATGACATTAAATAAGCTTCTGAAACCCAAATGTCTTCCTTATTTGTACCTTTCTATTACTTTCTATTATATAAAAATGTAGCATCTCAGGGTGATAATGAAGTTAGCAGAAGACTGGATGGCATATATGAACAATTCGGGACCTTGAAGGAATGCAATATTTCATGTATGGCCTTACAAGATGATTCAGGCTGCTCTAGGAGCAACAATTATATATCTATAAACATATATGCTTGCATAAAATTGCTTCTAAATCTCCCTTAATGTTACTTCTTCACTGAATGGGAAATATATTGCCAAAATTTGTAAGCAACCCAAACCACAATCTCCAAAGACTAGTCATAGTGCTACAGTTTTCATATGCACTACATTCATGCACTGATATTCATAAGAGGAAATGAAATAAAAGCAGTTCATTTAGTCTAGATAATGTTTGTGGAAGTTTGGTGTTTATCCATGACAGATGAAATGCAGTTGTGGTGCTTGGAAGAAGACAAAAGGAAGCTATGAGTTCTAATAATCTAACAAATATCTTTCAATGTTAAGAACAAAAGTCGATATTAAATACCAGTTCTAAATTATAAGTTTTATATGAGTTTTCCGGAAGGATAAGCTGCTGTCAGTTAGTGTACCTACTACATAGTGATTCCAAAGATTATCATTTGATTTATTAAAATATAATATGAAGTGGTTTTTGAAGCCTGTAGCAACAAGGTTTGGCTAGCAATTATACGGTGGGCATAGGCAGACTGGAAAGTAAGTAATGCACAAGTAGCTTCATTCATTCTGTTAATAATAGATTAATCCCTTCTCTCTTTTTTTCATTATAATGAAACAGAACTTGATCTTCACTTCATTACAGCATGTGTAGGAGGTTTCACTTGCTTGTACTTAGTTTGTTTATTTCGGTGCTTGTTTGTGCTTATCACCATAATATCTGATTGCTTTCTGTCAGTGAGAGGAACATCATTTGTTTCTGATGTCTGTCACATTTCTTCTCTCATCCTATTTCTAAGAAGAAGCACCTGCAATGTCATACTTTGTTTTATTGGATGTATATGTATTGCTGTGCATTTATATGAAAGAAAGTGAAGCCAGAGAAACACATTTGAGACTTTGGAAAATGGTGGGGAAGTTTGTGATCTGCTGACTGTGTAAGATTTCAATTCATATTAAGCTAAGTCTAAGGAAGCTGGATATCCTGAAATACTTGGAAAGGGTTTTACTCCAGAAAGTTCCATTGTATGAGATGAGCAAAACTGCCCATAGCTGATTTGTTCTCAGACCTTCAGGCAATGTTCTAGATGTGCTGGCCTGGCTACTGAGTATCTTGAGGATAAGGATGTGAAACTTTGAACTTGACCCAACTTAAAAAACAAAGGGTAGCTCTGGCATTTTCCTGTGTGTGGTGTATTATATTTTGAACAGCATCAACTACTAGAAATGTGGGACCAAATGAATGTTGCACTCTTTTATAAGTTCCTGTATCACAGGATATAATATTAAAATCATGCTTATAAAGTTGGATCAAGGAAGAGGAAACTCTTGAAAACTGATGGCTTTTAATGAGCAGTCAGAGTTAGTATTCCCTTTGATAAGGGCTAGGAAGATATAGAAACTCAGGGAAGCGGGCACATCCTGCTTGTGTTCTCTTCTCTACTCTTAATAACCGAATGGCAATTCAGTTTAACAACTTACTGCTGCATTGGCTCAGTAACAATACTAATTTTACCTTTTAAAGAGGCTGCAGATAAAACAATTGTTCTCAATATCTAAAATCCCTGCTGCTTATAATCGTGCCTATGACATCCTGAATTTAGAGCAAGGCTCCAAATTGTGTGGAGATCCAATCTTTATTTCTCTTTCACAACTAGAGATACAGAGGTCCGGTAGCAAATAGCTGTTTAATATCATGATGAATTTTGCAAATGATTCTATTTACCTGCCATTAATAAAAGCAGAAGGGAAAGCTTGTACCAGGAAAGCCTATGAGTAAGAGGATAGAGTCAGTTAGAGCCATGAAGTCAAGTCATTGCAGAAGCAGTAGTAAGTAGTTCATCCCTACAACTCTTGCAAAGTATCAAAAGGGAGGAAAATAAATTTACCTGCCCTTTTTTTATAGCACTTCTGCATGATCAGGAAGTGTCCATAAGGCAGAAGAATGATGCATTTTAAAGGAGGAGTTTTTTTGGTGGGAAGAAACCTGTGAAGTAACTTATTTCAGTGCTGGGAACATGCACACAAGTCAGGTGTCCTGTGAACCTGCTGCTATAAAGGGCCATAATACCAAAAGAATGGACATGAAACAGTCAGACTGCTTGATTCAGGACTGGAGCATCCTCTTTGATGCCAATAAGCTGCACAGTATAGGCTATGTTCTATAACAGCTTACTGAAAATAAGTAAGCCTATGATTTTTTAGCTATGGTTATTTAACAGTTTGTTTGCTAGAAATTTCACCCTTGTGTATAATACGGGAGTGGAGGAGGGGAAGTATCAATATTTTTATTATCTTGAAATCCCTTAATCTATACTGATGATAAGACTTCGTTGCAGCTACCAAAGAGAAAGAATAACATGTTAAATTGATCTGTTTTTTTTTAATTGGTGTTGCAGAAAAATAATCTATGAAGTTTATTCTAGGATTAGACACCACACATCAAAATGAATGCATGGGAATTAAGTATTTTATTGATCAATATTGTTGATGTAACCACAAGACTGTTAGAACAGATACAGTATTTAAAAAGATGATCCACAGTTTTTGGTAAGCCCTTAGTTATTTATACATGTGCCTTCAGATTCGAATGATGATAGTGCCAATGTGAGTGTTACTTAATGTGAGCACAGATCAAAACTAAAAGAAGTGATGTCAAAGGAATAAAATATCTTCTTTGTTGTAATAGAGTAAACCCTGTGCGAACACTATATTAAGTTACCTGTTGCTGGATTTACATATTCAGAGATCTGTTCTACTGATATTCCCCTTGCTGTTTCTTTCCTTATAACATGACACGAAGTTATAACTATACTACTATGTGGCACAACGTGCTTTTAAGCTGCTTGTAAGTCTGTGATTTGTCTTGTTTTTAGTGTCATGATTAACAAAGTGAGGTTATTCCAGTATTATCTTATAGTTATTATCATAAACTAAGCGATATTTGTAGAGTATGTGGTTAGGCTTAGTTGAAGTGTGAATGTCCTTTTGCTGATTCGTAGTCTTAGATTATTTAAGTAGTAAATTTCATAAAATGCAGAAGAAAGGAAATACTTTAGTAATTCAGAATGTTATCCTTGTAGCTATTTGAAACAGTCTATTGGCAAACAATATTTATTTTCGTCTTTAGGTATGAAAATGCTTCTTATCAGTAGGTGTTCACCCTACCTTTTAAAGAGGAAAACAGAGGGAAAAAAGCTGGAAGCTCAAATTTACTTCTTTTCTATTCAGTGTCCTTCTCCTAAATGATAGGATTTATATTGGCCTTTTCTAATCTAGTTATGACTTTTAGCATAACAGAAGCTGTAAAATATAACCCAGTAATTAACTATAGCTATTCTTTAAAATACAAAGCTTAACTAGCATTTATTCAGAAATATGATCTCAATTTAGAAATGTCAAATGAGGTATTAGGAAGGATTTCTCTCAAGAGGTTGTGGCATTGTAATACTTGTTGTAGGATTTCCTCTTTAGATGCCTGACCTAGAATTGGATCGAGAGTCATGTGTGGAGCATATGTGGTTGATGTATTGAGATGCTACTGCTAGCAGAAAGCATGCTATCCAGCTGGGAATACATGAAATGGGTGACATTCTGCTTCCTTTTGGGAAGTAGCTAAAATCCAGTTGCAGAAAGCTTCTTGAGTCACATCAGGATTCACATCTAAAAGTATTCTCCTGGAATTAGGTGCTTGTACAGTTGCTTTCAAGAAAAGAGGTGCTACTGCTACTTTTATGCTTCGAATGCTTTTTTATGCTTTGCTCAGGGATTAGAATAGTTAAGGAGAATATAGGAGTTGGGATTTACATGCCTTCATCAGCCAATACAGTCAAATAATCACTGCTCAGTGACCTCAAAGTTTGGCTATGGGCTGGTCTTGTCAGCCTCTGTTGTGACTATGCAGCTGTGAAGGAAAGAGCTCTTGAGCAAAAGCAGCTTGGAGGAAGCGTGACTCTGCAGCCCGTGACCCGAGGTGCTCTCCTGGGAGACAAAAGATATTAGTTTGGGTTTTCTAATCCTTGCATCAAGTGATGTTAAAGCATTTAATCAGAGTATACAGTTTAACTTCATAAATGGTGAAGTGTCTTCAGTCAAGGCATTACCTCTTGCTAATGCGTTAACAGTAGGTTACAAAACTGTAGTACTGACTTCATTAACCTGGAATTATTTATTGTTCTACAGAAAATTTAAGTAGACAAAGGTTTACCTTGATATGCATATGCCTGTGTGAGACACAAACACAGTCTTTTAACCCTGCTTAAACTGCAGGGGGATGTTGAAAGTTTTACTCTATGAACTTGCTGAAATTTATTTTGGGAATCAGTGTCTTAAAAATAGGAATTTAAATTCTAGGCATCCTCACATCAGTCACAGCTGACCCTTTTGAATGTGGAGCTGCAGTCTTTCAGTGGTTTATACCTTTCCTACTCTTTATGGGTCCATTTAAAATAATGCATCAGCTCGTGTTCTGATAAATTGAAGAGCCATTTAAGATTTTGGGGGGTTTTTTGCCTTTGTCTATTAAAGCAAAGTGCTCTCAAAGTCTTCTACCTTTATTGGTACTTGTTGACTTTGATTAAATAGCCTTTTAAAGTATATTCAGCAAAATAAATCGAGCTCTTCACATTGTAAAGGATGTTTTCCAGACCACAAATTGTTCTGGAGTTCTTCTTTGAATGCTATGCAATCCTCCAACTTTTATCTTCATACTTAAGACACTGGGACTGGAACCAAAAGATGAGATCTGAAAGTTCTAAACTAACATAACTCTGATGCTTAACCGTCACTAAAGATCTGGTCAAAAATGCCCATAATCATCTTACAAGTGCTATATAGAGGTGTTACTGCTTTCATCTTTTCACTCTTCTTTCAGAACACTCAGTGTTAATAGCTTTTTCTACATAACGCCATACTAGAAGCTTGTGTTAGTTTTGTTATAGAGGTCCTTTTCAGTAGTGCTGTTTCCCAGTTCCTCGAGTATGAGGAATTTTGCATCTAGCATAGGACTTTGCATTTCGCGGTATTATGTTGCATACATCTTCAGCTTACAGCTGATCTATCAGAAATTCTTATTTATCTTTTTTTTTTAATCATCCTCTGAAAGCTCTATTAGAAAAACTTTATTAACAAGTAGGTGTTAAATAATGGATTGTTTGGAGTCAAATATCTATTCGTGAAAGGTGCCAATTGAAATACTCGTTGATACTTCATCACAATTGCAATTTGTTATAAGTTGCCTGTATTTTAATTAAATGTATAGTATTACTAGTCAGACATTGAGTTCAACTCAAAGTAGTACTTAAAAATAGTTCTTCAGTTTTGTGATAATCACAGAATCTCATGTATTTCTCTTGGTTAGGATTACAGGTATGATACTGTCTCTGAGAATACTTCCCCTTAACAGTTAAATGTAATAAAAAGAAATCATCCTATCCATGTTTTATGACAGAAGGAGGTTGTTTAACTTTCCTATTTTGGTCTGCCTATCTTCTGTTATATACATTTTGGATATTTCTAATTTCTGACTTCAAACTGGGAAGTGTGAAATATTTCATTGCTTATAAAAAAAGGTTTGTGTAAAAGCGAGCAAATAATTATGTCTTTGTTGTGCTCATTTTACGCTGTTGTATTTTTAACTAGGTTGGTCAGTTCTTCTGTTTGGCCTGCAGCAGCTTTACCTAAGGAAGCCTGGTCTGTTAGCTTTAGGATAGGCTCAATCAACAGATGCTTTTTGCTCACCGAAATAATCCACGGGAGCTCCCACAAGTTGAAAAGTCATGAGGCAAAACACAGTCAGCCTTTAATGCCATAAAAGAGAGCCTAGGAAGCGAGACTCTGACCTATTTTTGAGGTGACATTTCAAAGACTTTGCTGTTGAACTTTCTTCTGTTTTAAATCAATTCATATTATTAAAGCAAAGCTTAAAAGGCCTTTGAAACCTTTTCGTTTATTGCTGCTTGTTTGCAACTATGGTTGATCTTTCTTGAAGTTGCAGAGTAGGAGATTATTAATATAATAGTTATTTTGAAATATGAAGAGTGATTCACATGAACTAATGAACATACTGCATGCTACTGTGAATTACTTTCCAGTGACTCAATGAAACTTCTTGTGGTGACCTTCTGTTCACTCATTTTTGATAAATTTGAACCCAAGTCAGTAGACTGTGTGAGGTACCTATAGTGAGCAGACTGTAACAAGATCTGTTATATGTGGATAAGATTTAAGATACCCCCAAGTCACTCAGAATCTGATTCTGTTTGTGCCTAGTTATAACAAGTATTTCAGCAGCTCTGCAAACTAAAAGAATGGGCTAATAGTTTATCAATTTTCAGAAACTGCATACTTGCAGGAGCGTATCGTAACTGTAGGTGTAGATTGATATACTTAATGGATGTATAGATTAAAGTAGCTGAATAAGATATCAAATAACTATGTAATCTTAGTTTATTGCTATGATGTAATTACATATTTATATGTGGGCTCAGTTCTAATGGAAGCCTAGCACATTTTTGAACTCCGTGGAAGAGGGAGGCAGTCAGTTCATGGACCAGTGAACATTATTAACGTTATTGAAGACTGGCCCACAAATAGAAGTCTAACTGCCCGCTCATAAGAGTTAAACCATTTTTAGTTGACCCTTTCCTAAGAACTTGTTAAAAAAAAAATACTGATTTGGATTGCTTTTCAAAGGCTCCAAGGCAACAAGTTTTCTTAAAACTTTTCTCAAAGGTTTCTAGTCGGTACATGTTTTCCGAAGAAAACTGTGTAATTTAGATATAACATTTTTATTTCACTATGGAAATAGGCAGAATATGCGTATGTGTTTTATTCTTTCATTCCCAATTTGTCCTCTTGATTTGCTGAACTGTGACTGCTATTTCCTATGCTGATCTGCTGAATGATGTTCACTATATGAAAACGGGAAGAAATATGGGTTGTCTGAACAGTCCAATAAGTGGTCTCATTGCCACTTCACACCTGAGTTGGCACTTGAGTTTGGCAAGCTCTCATGGCACTAAATAAATATCTGACCCACTGATATTTATCATTTGCAAGGTTGAACTTCTAAATCTAGGTGTGTATTACAAAAAAAAAAAAAAAGGCTAATGTGACCACAAGTCTCTTAAAGCTTAATTCAAAGTTGCTTGAAATTGATTAATCTTTTACAGACAGTACTCCTGATCATTTTCTTTAAGAATGGATTATTCTCTTATATTGTATATCAAGAAATAATAGTTTTTTTAGTAGTAAATGCTGAGAACTTGAAATCTGCTTAAATAGTCTATGAATTTTGTTAGGCGTACTGCATTTTCCTTTTATTTTTCCAGTTTTGAAACAGAATTATTGAAGAGCAGTAAATGTTGATTATTGCTTGAATGCTATTGAAAACAAGTTCATAACTCACCTTGAAAAACTGTGTCTGAACTAACTATTTGGTATAGAATAATATTCTATTAGTCAATGTTAGCTTATGTAAAGTCTTCATTTTAAAGAGGAATAACACAAGAAAATCTTATAGCTGACTATGCCTTGTGTTCTTGCAGGACACAGGAACCTTTTCTTGACTTTGAGCTTCTACATGTGGTGACTGTAATTCCTGTAGTGATGTAATCTAAAAGATTTCAGAAACAGCAAGGATAAAGTGAAGAATGAACTAAATTTTCCCCCAAAACACAATTATCCACCCTTCCACTCAGCTTGTGTACTAGAGAGCAGAATTTTATTCTGTGCAATTTCTTACTCATTATCTGAATACCATAACTGGCCAGATGTGCTGAAATAAAAAGCAGTAAATACCTCCAAGTGGGGTGTAAGTGCTAACAGGCATGACCTGGAAGACCCCACAAAGAATTTTGGCTGAATCAGCCAGCAGCAACATTGTTCATTTTGAATCTTGCCCAATGCACTTGAAAGCTTGCAGAGCTAAGTCTACTTATACAGCAGTAGGGAGCATTTGTAACAAAGCATGCTGCCATGGTGAGGAAAGAGGGTATAGGAATATTGAATACAGTATTCTCCAAATAATCAATGGCAAAATTGAGCTGTAGGCTGCTTTAAAGTAGTTACCGAAGAACTTTACATTTGCAAATGTATTAGAACAGACTGCTGCTTTTACCAACAATCAGGTTCTTTAAAATTCAGTGCTAAAATGAGTTATTACAAGTAACTGTCTGAAATTAAATTAGATGATAAACAATCCATTTTTCTACTCTAAATTGGCATTCACGACAACTGGTTTTAATATGCACCTGAACCCATTTTACTTGGCCCTTGGTAAAGTGCCAATTGATAGCAATTTGTATTGACAGATTCTTATGGGATATAATTTCTCAACAAGAACCAGCCAATCAATCAATTAATCATAGTGTTACTCAAGTTTGTTTTTATGTTGCTCCCACATTCATAAAATTATCCATTAACATTGTTTTCAATTAATACATCTTAACCATATTCGTTTTCTTTGGCTGAATTACCAAGTTTAGACTAATTAACCAAGCTTAGACTAATTAAATCAGTGTAAAGCTGTCTGAACTATGACCAGAATTGAAAATTAAATATGTTAAATTGAAAAACACAACAAATCGAACTCTAGTACAATTGTCACTGTGCAGTATTGTAGAATCACAGAGAT
>JAVCKT010020514.1:0-18213 GCA_032273925.1 Rhynchotus rufescens | reverse complement strand
TGAGTTTTAACGTGTGCCTGGGGAAGGGCGCTTGAAATCAAGGAGACACTCACAAAATGTGTCTTTATTGCCTAGTTGGAGGAGTAGGTGGGAAGACAATAGCAAGGCTGTTGTTCTCGGCTGAGGCACCATTTGAAGGTTATTTTGAGGCACAATGAGGGGAATTGTTAACCTTGGCCAGCTCACTTGGTGCATGGCGGTGGCTTAGAGGGTGGTTAGCATTCATTGCAGAAAGTGTCCAAGAGCACAGATAAAGTCCCAAACTATGAAACAGAGCGAGGCTGAGTAATGCAAAATGCAAGATCTGGCATCTGCGCAGACCTGGTACGAGCCCCTTGTACAAGTCCTTGGTTGGAGGAGCAGTGACCATGCGCACCAGCCGGCGCGTTGGGGCTGCTCTCTGCTGTGTGGTCATGGAGGGAGCCAAAGGGAGTCCCCCTGAGGCTGGTGTTTCCTACCAGCATGAGGAAATCCTACCTCCAACGCACAGAGAATGACGAGCTGCCATGGGGAAGGGCCGTGCCAGCACGGCGGTGGCTTTGTCCCTGTGGAGGATGTTCTGCTAGACTGAAACTTGGTGGGTTTGTAAGTGACGGGATAGGGACCTTCTGGGACAACCTTCAAATGAGAGTGCTGAGAAGAATGGTAGAAAACCCTCGGGTGGAGCCGGGACAGCTCATGAAAGGGGGTTTCCAGCCGGCTGCCTGAGGTAGTCACGCTCCTTTGGAATACCGTGCTTGGCCGGAGTGATGTGGAACGTGAGGTGTGCGAGTGACTTGGCCTCAGCTCACAATAGCCATCCTCTTATTAAAGATAAATCTAGTCCTGGCAGGAATCCCATTTCGAGCCTTCAGGTAGCCCTTGTACAGGAAGCTACATAGAGCTGAAGTGTTCTCAGAAAAGCACAAAGGGTGCTGGAGCGAGGAGCGCAGGGCGCCGTGTTGCTCGGCAGGTTACTGGGGACACGCTGGCTCCTCCTCGGGAGCTGTCCCCAGCCTGCTTGCCTGCGGCGGGACGGAGCCTTTCGGCCCAGAGGCACCTTTGTTTGTTCTCCTAAGTGGAAAAGGAAACAAGTAAGTTCAAGGAAATTAATGGGATAACTTCTCCCGTAGCAGATTTATCGTGGAACCTATTCTTAAAGAATGCTTAAATCTAAAAGAGAATTAAAAGCTCCTCTGGCCTTTGCAGTGACTGAGTGAAGGAATCAAAATGTTCGGTCGTACAAGACCCCCAACATCACAGGTGAGAGTTCTTATATTTTTCCTGTTTTTGTTTCTTAAATGAAAAAAAAACTGCAGCATTTCTCGAAAATGTGGGGGGGAAAAAAGTCTTTTAACGTAATAACCATAAAAATCATTCTTTTCCTCTTCACCAACCCAGTAATTCAGCAACTGCAGAACTATTTAATATAGCTTCTAGTTACAGGGAAACCTTTTCAGAAATTTGCCTTCCTTGCTAATACTATTTAGTTTTGCCCAGATTTTCAAGAGCCAGATATTGATAGACAATGACTCTTGCAGGTTTGGACACAATCTAAGTGAACTTTGTCAGAGTGGGCTGGGTTGTTCTTGCCTCAGACATTGCTAAGAGCACTTCTGTACTTCCAATATTGATAACATTTGTGAGAAATATTTTACATGTTCTTCTTGGGAAGATCTTTCTATACTGCATTTGGATCACGCTTTTAGCACTTTGCACTTTTTATGAGTTGAACAGGGTTGAGATTTTAGCTGGAGTATTCAGTATCCATGACACACACTCTTGAGGATCAGCTGTTTTTCATAATCTCTGTCCATGGCTGTCACTGTGGCATGAAAGAGAAGCACAGGCTGTCTTTGCTCTCATTTTTACTGTTCAGATTGTTCTAATGTGAATTATTTCAGTGCTGAGTTTATTGTAAGCTGAAAGACTATCAGAATTGCTTTTGGTCGTTATTTTTATCTGGCACATCATTTTCTAGTCCATATACTGGCAGCAAAGAAACAAGTCCTGCCCCCAGAAATTGAAAGTCCAATTAAGGGAGAAAAAAATAATACAGCTATAGCTAGGATAATCTCTTCTTATTTGATTTAGATGGTGGAACTTCACGTTTTTTATGTCCCAGAAGAAGTGTGGAACTTCAAGCTGAATACAGTTTCTGCAGCTCTATCTAGTAAATTCATTTCAGCTGGATTTATAAGGTGAGTTTAGTCTCAGGCAAGGACCACTCAGCATGCCTAAAACTTTTAACAACTTGACTGCATGGAAGTTACTCTACACTGTCCTTCGGTCATTTAATACCAGCTTTGCTCTGCAGAGGAAAACTGGATCTGTCAGAAGAGACCAGTTCTCTGATCCTCTCCAGAGGGTAAGTGGTGCCCAAGATTAGCATTCTGCCTATTAGAACTATCTCAGTCTCAGCATCGTTACAGCCTGTGGCCTAGACCACTGAAGTAGGATTGCTGCAAAATAGTTTAGCTTGTAAAATCACAATCTTAGATTCTTTCTTTTCCCTTGAACCTGGTTATTGGAAGCTTAAATTTGTTTTAGCAGTGGGCAACCACTAGTATATGTCTTTTTCTTCTTCAGTAATATTTTTGAACAGTTGCTTGCAACTATGTGTGCTGTGTGGCTCTTGGGTAGCCATTTAGGAGGACTTACTACGTAATAATTCCCTGGGGTGAAATGCTACAGTAAACTAGTATGAGCAATGACCTGTGCAATGCCAGTATATCGCTATCTTTCCAAACAAACAAACAAAAAAAAATCAAAATCTTACAATCTAGGAGAGGGAATAGCAGTACTCTTGCTATTTCCCACAATGTGTGAACACTGCTGATAGCAGTGTGCAGTCAAGAGCCTAATGAGTCTAGACCTGAGTCAGCTGAACAAACGATTCCTAGGTGTAAGTATAGGCCACTTACACTAATCATAAAATTAGAGGAAAATATTGTGTAATCATCTATGGCTCCGAGCTCTCAGTCCTGATGACCTTGATTTCTCAGCCTCTGTGGTCTTTTCTCTAGCTTGCATTACTTTTAGAGGAACAGCCTGAAGCAAGTGATGTAGATGTGCCCATTCTGTGAGCCAGTGACAGCAAAAGGAAGGATATTATGCATGCTTCCTAGCAGCTGCACTAGCAAGCTGACTATTTTCAGATATGTTTCTGCTGCATATCTCAAGAGCTAATACAACCTAAGTAATTGTCTTCTGTGTTACATCATAGCTCCTTAAATCAGGTGTTTTCTCCATTGTTTATAGAAGCTGTTAGATTTCCTTGCTGTTTCAAAAGGATGTTATCAGTTAAGAATGTTCAGTTCTAAAATCTGTGAAAGAGCTTGCACTTTTGTTGGGTTCCAGGAGCAGTTCAAGGGGCACAACTTCTTTCATCTTGAAAAAAAATGATGGTGAATGAGGTATCTGGATTATAGATCATCTATATTCTTGTATCAGGCCATGCAAGGATGTGTATTGAATTAGAGATCTCTCCTTCACATATTTCTTTATACATTTGAAATAAATGACTAAATTGGAGCTAACATTTGCACCAGATACGGGCAAATAGAAAATGTGGAAGCAGTAAACAGAGGCTAAATACGTGGGGCTAAGCATATAGGGACCAAGCAATGTAGCCTGTGTGTCCACTCTGCAGAAAGCTTGGCCTTAGATCTCCTTTGTCATGTCCTGTGCTCCAGGTGGAGATTTGTGATCTTAAGCAGGGTTCTCTAGGTCCAGGGTGTTTGAACTAAGGTGAGAGCAGCCTTGTAGTCCACTGAAGTACTGGGTGAAAATCTTATAGGCTGAAAGTGAGAGCATTTTTTGCATGTTTTGGCTATGAAATTAAGGCATATAGGACTTAGAGGGTACAAACCATGCTGGGGAAATACTGGCCTAAGTGGAGGGAGCTGAACGTGCTGCATTCTAGACCGTTCTGAGCGTGATGTGGGCTATCCCCCAGGCTGTGCCTGTGTGCCGCTCCTAGAGCGATAGCTGCCCTGGACCAAAGCCATGGCAGACAGCGTGTCAACGCTGAAGTAACAAGGGTGATCAAAAGTCCTACATAGTCCCAACTTGCTCCCTGGCTTATTTTATGTTGCAGTATAGCAGTAACCAGAATTGCTTATATTCTGCTGAAGAACATGTGCATTCCTCCTGCGTGTTATTCTGTGGCAATGCTTTTTATTCCATGGTGATTTTCATCCTGAGCTCGTGCTTCAGTCTTTTCATGGTTTCCAGTAGAACATTAAATGATATAATTCATATTTGCATCAGCTCTCTCTCATCCTCTAGCTATGGTAGAAATGTTTGCACTGAAGTGGTTGATTTTGATTTAAAGCACATTTGCATAGGTACACACACACACACCCTCCAATAAATTTAAGTTAGAGAAGATAAAATGAAAGAAATGTGTCTGGCATTTAAAGTGGACAGTGATAAAGTCTCTTGAAAGAGTGTGTCCTACAGTCTTGGACCAGCCTTCTCTAACTTTGCCGCCTAGATGGAAATGCTTTATTGCAGTTTTGTTGCTTGTGTTATTCATCTGCAGATTGGCAGTATTAAAGAGGTCTTCTTCGAGTTTCAGGGCTTTTGATCTTCTCTTGTTGTAACGTGGATATTGTCGGGTAATGTTGTGACAGCCTTTAGCATAGAGGCTCTACCTACTGTAACACAGCCTACCATACAGCAATATATGGAAGTAGATTCAATTTTAGGAACATGATTCCTCGTTTTGGTCATTCTCTTCAGTCAAGCCAATCTAGAGTGTTCTCTCCCCCTCTTACTAACTAGCCATCGTTATTTGATCTTACAGATGTATTAATGATAACAACATTCTAGGGTGCCTCCTCACCTCACGCTAAGAGTGCTGCGAGAGAAGCTTGGAGAATACCTGGGTGGAGTGGCAGTTGCTGATAAATTTATATTTTTGAAATGCATTGGGAAAAAACTAGCAGTGGTAAGTTAATATTTTTTTTTTCTTTTCCCTATTGCTATTCTGCTTTTTAGTATAAACAAAGGTTTTAGTTCCTACAGATTAACTGCTATGCAAGGAAACAGGGATAACTTTAGGAACAGTGCTAACCCTTTTTTCTTATGCATATTACATTATGTAAGCTCTTACTGAAACTGCTTTGTCAAATGCAGGCACAACTGGTCAGATATATTAGAAACAGACCTAATCTTTTGACATCCAGTGAAAGATAACAGTTTTGATAAATCAGGAGATCAATTAAATATGGCAGATCTAGTTGCATACAAAATAATCCCCACTGTGGTCACTATTACACTTACATGGTTAGGAATATGGTACTTGAAGAATTTTCAATGAAACTTGAATATGTTGGAATTCCTCTAGAGGTTCCTGCTGTGGCCTTTGAAAGGGCCTCTAGGATGTCTACCCTCTGTGGACATTTCTAATTAATCCAGCAACAGCCTGAAATTTATGGCATGAAAAAACTACATTTCTTAGTCCTAGTCGTTCCTCACATTGATGTTAAAAGTTACAGCTAAAGATTAAGTAAATTTGAAAAGCAGTCTAAATGTTTATTATATAATGTTTAATGTCACTTAAATTTTTGCATAAGTATGGAATACTTTTTCACTTCTTATTTACTTCTGCTTCTCAGAGATTGTCAGGAAATTAATTATAAGCTGTAAATTTGCTGCTGTTCTTTCTCTCATTTGTAGTCATCACTAAAATTGCCCACACAGACGACTAAAATAAGTATTAATAATGTGAAAAATTAGTTAGAAAAATGAAAAGGCAAACTGAAGGACTGTGACATGGCATAAATTTAAAATTGTGCAAGTGCTCTCAAATAATTCAAGAGTTTTTAATTAGGGATAAGTGAGATGATTGTATATATGCTCCTCACTGATACTTCTAGTTTAAGTGGAGAAATTTTGCAGCTCCATTGAGAATGTCCAGGCATATAATAAAAAGATCTTTATTATTAGAGAATTAAAGATCTTAGTAGAGACAAGTGAAGATTTTTATCAACAAATTAAAGATACAGTTTTAATTTGGGGGATTTACTCTTGCTTGATATTTAACTTTGTGTAAAAGGGCAAAGCAATAAATCAACAGAGTGGTTTATTTGTTGTTTAGGGTCATGGTAACCTCATGCAATTGTATCTCCACAATCAAATATTTGCTGAGTTTTTTCCGGTCTTCTGTTTCACAACAGTAACAATGTAAGCAATGCAAAGAGCTGTCCCCTCCTTGCAAAGTAAAGGCCTTTAAATGAAAAAGAAACATAAACCAAAACCTTCATTTTCTCCTTGTTTTCTTTCACATAGTCTATGAATGTTACAATGAATCAGTGGCATTATTAGGTTGCAACTAAGAAGAGAACATGAACCCAAACTTATTTCAGTTTAATGGAAATTAAGATAATAAATTCAAGAAGCATAGAAGAGTTCAGGAGATTTGTAGATCTTTTTCTATATAAATTATTTTGTAATGTTGTGTAAGGTGTATAGAGCATGCAAACTCATCATTTCTAATCAGATTTAACTTGAAGCAACTTCTAGTAAAGACAGATGAAGCCTTTTCTTTTATTGCTGTGATAGTTGGATCAGATCCTTTGAACCGTAAGAGAAAGTACAAAAGATAAAAATGTTTATTTAGATATGCATGTACTTTTGTGGCAAAATATTTAGTGCCATGTCAGAAAGCAAAAGGTAGCATTTTGTGCTGCTTCTCATTCCAGAAGACAGTATTGATTAGTAAAAATGTAAAGGCGATGGCAGAATATGTAAGCTGATATTCAATATTGATTTTATTTAAGTATTTTAAGTATTTTATTGGTTACACTTTCTTTCTTCATCATTCAAGGTAAAAGCAAAACAAGAGGCAGAACTAGAACTGAAGTCATTCGCTCCTCCTTATGTATGTATTGAATGGCTTTTATTACACCATTTTCAAAACTTTTTACACTGCATATTTCTTCTTTCATGTCTGATTAACATATTGCATACTTCAGGCACTTTACCCTGAACTGTATTTGTTACCTGGAGTGGAATACTTTGAAGATGCTTATCCATCATCACCATCAACTCAGGAAAGACATCACTTTAATGAAGAAGTTAGTGGCTTTGCTCATGGATCAAGATTTTCCAGACTTCTCCCCACAAAAAACGGAAAGAGTCAGCGATTCTTAGAGAGCAGACAAAGCAGTCATCTGCTAGAAAATACAGTGCACAGTCCCGTGGCATGGGGCGAGAAAGAATCTCTTCTGGTTTTGCACACAAATTACGAGCAAGACCAGAATATCAGGATTCAAGAAAAGAAGATTCAGCTTAGAGAAAAAGGTAAGTTTATCCATGTAGTGAAGAAGCGGAAAAGAATAACTATCATGGTTAACATTTTCAATAAAATGTTTTTTCTCTTTTGATGTCAATTATTATACAGGTCAGAATGGATCCAGTGGAGCTCTCTTTGTGCCAAGTAATTCAAAGACTGCAGATGAGGAATCTGTGAAGAACTCTCCCCAGAACTCTCAGCAAAATCCTCTCAGCCAGGATCAAAAAGAGCACAATGCTCCCAAATGGAATGCCAAAGCCAAAGAAACTGCTCTTACTCTTCATGTAAACCACCGTGAGGTACAAGACCAGAATAACCCAATCCCCACAAACTACATTAAATATCAAAAAGGTATTGTTCCTTGGCATCTTGTTGTGAGTTGTATGCTTTTTAGAAAGTAGACACAGCAAATCTATGATTAAAAAGACTCTTAGCATAATTTGGAAAATGGTTATTAGAACAGTAGCCTCACTTTTTTTAGAAAATATTCACAAAGAAGTGTAGGTTTATCTAAAGAGTCAATAAATTAGCTATTACAATTAGTGTAGGTCTATCTGAAGAGTCATCAATTTGCCATTCTTTATCACTATCTACTGATAAAAGGAACACTTCAATATAATTGATGTATGTCTAACATTTATTGTATGAAAACAAACTGCTAAGTTGCCACTTGTTACATGTAAAGGTAGAAAGATCATCTCATAATTCAAAAGATATTTAAATGAATAAATCCTGTTATTAATATATCCAGGAAAGCAATTTACTCACTTCCACTTTCATTTTACCCACAACTACATTACCTCAGGAGGGAAAGGGGTTTCTGATATAATCTGAATATAATGTTGGTCTATTTTTACAATGTTGAACAGTGTGATGCTTAAAACTGAAGTGAGAGGACTCTTTGGCTGGACTGTACTGGAAAATGGTACAAAGCAGTGTTCTCAGATGTCTTTCTGCAGTACCAATTTCCAATCATATTTCATCAAAAAGTAGCCCTGTCTTTTCATCACCATATTAACTGAAGTATGCATTAGGTAAATACACATGTGCAGGCACACTTACATACATGTGTTTGCTTGTGTGTCTAGTTGTGTATATATGTTTGATAAGGGGTACTGTTACTTATATCTATATAGATGTGTGTGATATATATGATAAATATATAATATATATATCACAAGTTTTATGAAATGTGTTTTTGAATGACGGGAGCTGTACGATTTTGTCAGATGAAGGTAAAGTCATTCAACAACTTTTGAAATATTACTAACTTCGTAGATATTTTTAAGCAAATATTTATTTGTTAATATATTAGATGAAAAATGTTCAGCTGTCCCTGTTTTTGCTAGCTTCAGTTTGTATAGGATCTTCAGTTGCTTACAAGTAGAAAGTGTTAGATTAGAAATTAATTTAGGAAAGGTTAAATTAAATAGCTAGGTGCTTTTCTTATCTGTGTTGTCATTCCTATATTAGTTACCAGAATTTACTGAGATAATAAATTTTCAAAACTGTGAGGACATTTTTTTCACTTTTATTTCTTTCCTGTTGTTCATACAACATAGAATGTTGCCATACCCCAGAGAAAAGTGTATTAATGGAATTGATTCAGTGAATTGAGTTGATTGAATTTCTAATACAGGTTGGAAAGTCAAAGCATTGGTACTCAAAATAGCTTGTTCTTTTATTTTATTTTTTTTTAAATATAATCTGAACATGATAATCATTTTCTTTGCACAGAATTAAACCCCAAATTAGTAGTCACAAACATGGAAAATAATGACCATCAAGAAGATACCAAACTAAGACGGAACAGAACACAGAATTCTGGAATGCCTGAAACGTGGGAAGATCAAACCATAGAACATATGCATAATAACCAAAGGTTAGTAAATAAGGATTCTGATAAAATAATGGATAGTCTTAATTCATAGGTAGAAACTTATTTAAAAGACTTTCAATAAAGGAAAGAAAAAGAAAAGCACTTAATTACATACATTTTCACTTGCTTCTTTGTATTTATCTTTAGCTTGCAGCAGTATGGAACAGGCAAGCTTGTAGCTGACCCAGGTGAAAAACAGGATAGTCAGGTATGTTTCCCAGCTAACCTGTATGAAGTAATAAACACAGAAGAGAGGAAGAGCAGATGGAATCATCCTGTAGGTTGCCTATCTTAAAGGAGACTGAAAAGAAAGAAAGTTTTCAACATTTTCACATACCATTCTGCAAAGCTTTAAAGCCAAAAGGGATTTCAGACACACTCACCTTTCTTCAGAGATGCTAAACATCTCTGTTTTGCCTACTGCCATTGATCTGGTAAAAATATTACTTCCCTCACCAAAAGTATATATTCTACTACTAAGCTTTTTGTCTATGAATTTACCTTTGGAAATAATTTTTTTGTTCTTACTGTGCTTGAGTTATTGAAATAAAATAAGTATTATTTGTGTTCAGAATGGACCTCATGCTAGTTAAATAAAGAATAGTTTTATCAATAATTCTTTCTTTACCAGGGAAAATGGATGTGGCAAGTGTTCATGGATATATCTGCATAGCTTATCTACTGCTCTAGAATGTAGAAGTTAGCTGTAGATAAGTGCCTTGGTTTGTCAGTGAAAACAAATTTATGCAATACAAGATTATAGAAAATCTTGGAGTTTGGTAATTTTTCAGAGATACTGAAAAATTCATCAGTTAAAGTCTCTCAAATATATGGGAAATAGACGGTTCTAGTTGTAAGATATTGACATTCTGTTTGACTGATAGGTGACAGTCTGGAGGTCCATATTAAACTATGTTTATCTTTATCAATTTTATTAGCTACCAAATAAAATATTCATCTGTCAGCAACACAAACCTATGTGAATCTCAAGAATAAAAAAGCTTATGTTCTGAATTCAAATTCAGCTCATTTAGGTCATTTACAGGCAGGACGTGTGTGTGGAGTGACTGATGATAGCTTATAGTTCGTATTAACTTGATAAAGACTTTTCTCATGTGCAATATAAATATTCATCGTCACAAATTATATTCTTATTATTTTTTCCTTTTATCTTCTAGACAGATGAAAACAGTGAAACTCATCTTACATTTCCAAAAGAGTATCTTTCTCCTCCTAGTCCACATTTTCTGGCACTTCCTGTGAATCCAGCTCAAGTTTCTGCAAGTCAGACAGAAAGTAAGTATATACATGCAGAAAAATCACAAAGGAGTGAACTGAAACAAAACTGAGCAGTTGATGAAGACAGAAATATTCACCTTATAAAATAAATTGTATGTATGTACATATATTTAATCACACTCTCATTGCAAAAAATAATTTGTTGTTGGAGAATTCCAAGCATTTTTTCATTATATACCTGAATATGGCAGAGATTCCCAGTGCTTGAAAACTCTCTTGCGGGTAGAAGGAGGTAAAAACTTAATGGATAAAATGTTATTGGCTCAAGTGAGCATGTGGATGAAAATGACTGCTGCTGGTATGGCTAGCTACATTGTTGCAGGCTGGTGAACGCTTGAAATACCCTGTTCTGTCTATACTAGTTGATTTTAAGGAAATATTTTGCTACAATTTATATTTATTTGTCACAAGATAATTTGAGCAGGAAATAGAATGTCTCTAGAGGCTTATCTGTCCTCATGGCAGCAGTTTTCAATATATGTTGAAATGTTCTGGAAGTTCTGATACCTGGTCTAGGCATTTAAAAGGATCTTTACCTGTTTGTATGCCTATGGCTAGCTGGATGCATACCCAGCATATTTATCACCATACCCACCATATTTATCTCATTTTGGGGGTTTATTATGAAAACCTTGATTGATCCTTCCCACTCCAAACACTTGCTAAATGTAATTTTGTTTTTAGAAAATGAGATGGTAGAACGACTCCAGCAGATGAAGAAAGACAGAAGATGCATGGAAAAAACAAGGGAAGACCTGATCAAAAAAGCCAAAGGGTTACTGGAACAAAATAAATTGAGGAGATACCATGGTATGCTTTTAATTTCTGTCCAAACTTGGAATGACTGCCAAGTGACACTAAAACCAAAGTGAAAACATGTGTTATTGTCAGCACAGTTATAGAAAGAGCAGTTGGCTGGGCAGAGCTCTGAGAAGGCTCGTTTATATAACAGTTTGATAGAAAGATTCAGGATGCAAATATCTGCTTCCACTTCCTTGTGGCAGGCTTAAATCTTTTTAAAAAATCCTGGCTTTTATAAACCACTGATGTGGTTATGTGGCATGTGTATAATAGAGTGTACAGAGAGCTACTTTGGACTTCATTGTTTGAGGCCTAAGGCAATTCACAGGTAAATTCTACCTTTAACATTAGAATTTACTCTGCTTTTGTTAGGACCTTGATTCAGTCCACCAGCATAATATGAAATGTTACCATTTCCACCAGCTCTTATGAAATGTTATTTATCATTTGGCATGGAAATTACAAGCAGTCATGACAAGCTTTGCAGCTTGTACTTAAGTACAGCTGCAAGCCTGGGAGCCTCAGCTACAACACCCATACTTTTATAAAAAGGACAAACTATTTCCTCCAGCTGTTCTCTCAGTTCTCTGCACTGCTCTCTGCAGCATGGTGAAGTCATATTTTAAGAGCAGGCTGGGGTACTACAAGGAGGGAATTGATGGTAGCGTGGAGCTACGGGCAAGCTAATTTACCCTGTTGAGACAATTCCTAAATGCATTGTTTTAAATTATGTTATCCAGTTAAAATTAAAGTTTTTTTCACAAGGATTCCAACAGCTTCTGCAGAAGCTCCTCTCCCTCCCAATTATTTTAGTCAGACCTTTAGAGTTTCATAAGTGCTTTCACAAACATGTTTCTTCACAAGGTGTGAAGGGCACATCATATACTGTAGGAACAACTCTCTGTAATTTCCTCCTAAAACTGCCACAGTGACGGGCACTAAGTTCTATGTTCTGTAGTCCTTCAACAGATGGATTCTTTTTATTAAGTTAGCTGCTTTCCTAAAGTAAGCTTTGGAAGAAAGAAGCATTTAAGACACAGTGCTGACTGACAGAAATATCTTGACCATACAACTGCCACATCAAGTACAAGGGGTACATGTGTGCTAGTCAATGGTAACATACTAACAGTGTAGCCCAAGGACTCATAGTTAAATACAAAGGGAAAAGGCTCTTTTCTATAAAGCCTCAGAGTTCTGTGTAAAAGTGCAGAGCTGCCAGGCTGAATGACATTTAGTTTCTGGAGCTTCTGTGGTGTCTCAGAGGACAGATAGAGCCTTTTGTTCAGGTGATGACTTGTTCAGAAAACTCTGATGCTGTTTGTAACAAATGCCACTTTAGCAAAGCCTTTAACTAATGAAATCTACGGCTGTATGTTCTGATACACATTGGCCAACTCAATCTTGTAAGAGCCATTGGTTGTTAAGGTCTTCAAAACACGTTTTGATAAGGTGAGCAATGACTAAATAGCAGTCTGGTTTCCTATGCAGTTCGTGAGGAATGGAAAAAGAAGTACTTTGAAACAAAGAAAGCTACCGGTTCCCTGGAAGACATTTTAAACAAACTGCAGCAAGATTTTGAGCTTTGCTACCAGAAATTACTTTTGCAACTGGAAGCCAGAGATACCCGAAAACGACCGAATAATGCAGCAACTTCCAAGGTATTTGTTCATATTATTTAAATTTTTAAAACTATAATAAACTATTAACTATTAATTGAAACTATTAATAAAACTATTAATAAAGTTGATGCAATGTATATATTATTAGCTATGTTGGAGTTCAGATATTTTGGGGATGGGGTCAGATTTTGGGGGTGTCTTTAGCTGGGCACAAAGAGCCTATATAGGAAGCATATGTACAGCTTAACTGTGTGAAGCAATTACTCATTGGCCAGCACACACACGTACAACACGTAGGCTTGGAACATCATGTGAAGATTGCCACATTTCCACCCATTCCTCAGGGTTAAAGCCTCCTAGCGCCCAGGGGCGACTTATGCTAGCTGAGTATCAGTGTCCATTGTGAAAATAGGAATTTTAGTTTTACAGGTTAATTCAAACAGAACTAGGAGCACCCACAGCTACTGCTGTGTATGTCAGACAGGCACAGACTGTCTATGTCTGTCTAGACAGCTACCTGCTGTCGCAGTGCCATCAATGAATGTGCTGCCTATGGGCTGAAGTGACAATAAGCCTGTGAAGTGTGCCTTTGTATTACATGTGGGCAGTAGTCCCAGAAATTAATAGCAAAATACTGTGCTATTGATCAAGAGATCTGATCTGGATCTTAACTTCCCAAAGTAACAGGGAAGGAAGAAGTTTCACCCACAGCTGAAGGACTTGTTGTTGAAGAGCTGCCCTCTAAGAAAGAGCAGGGTGTTTGCGGACTAAGGAGCTTAAAACAAGATAGCTGAGCATGTATTAGATACTAGAAGAAGGTGGGAGAGTTGGGAAAAGTTTATGGGAATTATTTCTGAGCAGGGATTTCACACCCTGTGACTGAAGAGAGGCATTGTCTACGAACGTGGAAATACATTAAAGCTTTCATGTTGTTTCACCCAGAATAACACAATCATCCGGATTGTTACAGTACAGCATGCTATTGATCAGCTGAGGAAGCAGCTGGATGACACAAAAATGAAACTTGTGATAGAAATCAAGGTACTTAATTTCTGCATTTATCCTAGTGAGTCTTTTAATTAAAGCAGTGGAAATATTATTCTGTATAAAAATGTAGATCCTCCCCAAATACCAAAAGACTTAAATATTAGATAAAGAGTTCTTATCTTGAATTTTATGGTATGGATTGTCATTGCAGCTTTATCACTTGAGCCAGATTATTCCAGAACATCAAGTTTTAAGATGATTTTGAATGCATTGCATTCAAGCAGTCACTTCAATTTTCAAGGTACTGTGTAAGTCGAGCTTCACAGTCTCTCATAAAATTCCTGTTTCACTGTGAAGGTAATTGAAGGCACATGTTAGGTCAGGTGTTGACCAGTGGCAATCTATGGTGATGGGAGTAAAAAAAATGGTATGAGGAACAAAATAGTGATGTGGTGCATCCTAAGAACAGTGATCTTCCATCGTGTGCTGCCTGTGGCTTCCTCTGGAAGGTGGATCATGGTAGCAGGATTTATACTACGTAAAAAACTTTGCAGTGTTGAATTCCTGAGAGCTGCTTCTTCTGGATGGCAGAGAATACCCACACACCCATTTAGTCTGGGTGTCTGTACTCATCACACCTCCTAGCGCAGGGCCTCTGTGTAACAGAAAGAGGAAAGAACCTGAATTCCAGGGCTGCCCAAGGCAAAGTGCAGAAGAAAGCTGTGCTAGAACTAGGGTACAGAGTTAGACATGAAGGACTTTTAAAGAAGGAAAGATACAGTCTGTATGCAACCATCCTGCATGAAATCCAATCTTAAAAGCGTATGTCCACTCCAAAAATGCCTGTAAATTACAATTCCTTAAATTACTGCTTCTTCTGTAGATGAGGAAACAAGCAGCATCTGATTTACGTGCGCTGAGAGCAGAACTGACACAGAAGAAGATTCATTCCAGTTTTATTCTCCAGTCTGGGAAATCAGGCATTTAAAGAGATGACATGACTTTGCACCTGAAAGGTCTACTGAAGCTCTGCAATGTATATAGAAGTTTAGACTTTCAAAGTATTTGCTTCTATGTTCTTAAATTTTTGTGTAAAAAGACATCAAATATGTAAAGGTTGTGGAATTTATATGCTAAGTAACTGGAGGACTGCAACTCAGCGCTTTTCAAATCTTGCTCAACTTTAAAACTACTCAGCTTCATAAACACACCGTTTAATACAGTAACATGTCTGAAACACAACAAAATTATTTTTAAAATTGCAAAGTGCTTTGCAGTCACCTTCCACAGTGACGAGGCTTTTCATTCTCCTCTTGGTTCTCACCTCCCTAGGGTGGTTTCCCATTAACCATTTAGCCCTCCCAGCCCCTGTGCCCAAAATGATCACACACACAAACCTTCCCCATCCCAACTCACAACATACATATAAAATGTAAGCAACAGAGTCACTTAAACAGGGCACAGCTGCAGTTTAATCTGGTTCTGAAACAGTTTTGAAAAAAGTGTGGGCTGTAGGGAAGTGTTGGGAAGTAAAGCCCCAGCTGTAAATACTCTTCATCAACCTTAACAGAGACAGCATATTATTTAACAACAATAAAAAAAGTACACATCAGTCAATCTCTCTGTAAATAGAAATATTTTAATGAATTATACAATTATCTTATGAAAAATATTACCTAGAATAAAAATGTACTCTTTTATTCTCTCAGTAGCAACACTGGATTAAAAAAAAAACAAACAAAAAGATACTGAATGAAAATTATCAATTGTGGAAAAATGTTCACAGTTCATTAAGTAGGCTCCTCTCTTCTAATATTCAGTAAATAGAGAAGTTTGAAATGGAAAAATGCCATCCAGTTTCTCCTCTTATCCTATCCTAAGAGAGATTCCTAGATTTTTGAAATTCCAAACTGAGAAGTTCACATATGATGCAGTGATACAGACTCTCACACAGTGAACCAGGAGTTTACTGCATATCCTTTTCTGGAAAAAAAAAAAAAAGGTCTGCTAAAAATATTAATGGGAATTATTAGTGTTACATAATTTAATCAGTCTGTTTCTAGAGCAGGAATCAGGTTCAAGCCCAAGTTTCCCCAGGTACACGTAGGCAGCTGCCTGTTTCTCCCTGCCCTTGCAGCTAAAATCCAGCCAGGGGTGGGAGGCAGAAGGCCCCTGCACTGGTTACACTGCACCCTGGCACCCCAGAGCAACTCTGTCCAGCCCCGCTGTAAATTCACACCCCATCCTACTTATTACCGCATACTCACTGGGGTCAGGTTCTCCCTGAACTTACAGAAGTTGTGAAAAATGAGAGAGAAGCAGTTCTTCAAAACCAGCACCAAAACGAGGGCAAGTATCTAAATACTGCTTTCCATGCAAAACAACAACGATTTGGTTAGTTCTTACAGCTTTGGCTGCTCTCGTATTTATAGAAAGTCAAAATCCATTACATTAAATGACAAAAATACCCATTTCCCTCATTCCCAATCAAGTGGTTCACAATTTCCTATAGTTCTTATGGTGTCAAGGCTTTCCACATGGCTTCAGTTTGCTGCTCCGCAGCAGATTCCTTCGAGTAGTCGAGACTATTCCCATTCCACATGCCAATGCCCCGCAGACCTCGCTTCTTGGCATAGGCTGCTTTTAAGGAGATGCTGCGGGGGTCGTCGTACCACACCTGGTGGAAGTGCCCAAGAGAGTCCTGGGGAGAAAAAAAAAAAAATCACATTTAGACACTAGGGTCAGCATCTACCTGTACAAATAAACATGATACCTAAGAGCTCATCGAGTTTTGATTACGCTTTCTATTGAATGCAGTGCAAAATACAATTAAAATCCCAGATATACAAACTATATAAATGTATTAAAAATTAAGAGTCAAATACTTAAATACCTGGCATCTGTTTTTTTTTTTAGGGTTTCTAATTTTAAGTTTAAGGACTTATTTTTTTAATAGCATGCCTGACATCTTGGGCTGTATCTAACCAACTGGCAAATTTAGCTGGAGTTTAAGGGTTTTCTCATGGTACATCTGTCAAGAAAGCTGAGTAGCAGTGGAAAAAAAATCATTACCCTCAGTATTACTCTTATTTTTAAAATATTTTTAATTTCTAATCTTTAAATGTTCATATTTTACTTTTTATTTTCATGTTACTCTTCCTATTCCTAGTACTGCACAGTCATTGAACATTCAGTCTTTTCAAACTAAAAAATTCAAGATACGCAATCCAGCCAACTTTTGCTACGTGAAAAAGCTAAGTAGAAAACTCTACAGAAGAATCTAAGCCTGAAGGTTTTATAATCAAAGAGCTCCTGTTCATGAAGCACGTGAGCCCACGCGCATCCACAGCCTGCACAGTGTCTTACCCTGAGACCTCACCTTGTATTCGTAAAACGGAGACTTCTGCAGCTCATCCCACAGGATCCCCGACGTGGAGCCATTCGCCGCCTTCATTATTGTTCCATAGGGGACCTGGCGCCCTGCAGCATCGCTGCACGGAGCCCCGCGGAAAGGGACTTTGGAAAGGGAACAAACATGTTCCTGAGAAACAAAGCAAATGTGGGAAAGAAGAATTTCACATTGCATACGTTTACCGAGCTCCAGAGCAGCAGCACAGCTCTGTCCTGTGGCAAGTAAGTGACAGGCTTCACAGAGAGGAAACCAGCCCTTTGGATAATGCCCCAGCTCTGTAACCACTGGCAGGACAGTGGGGAAGTTTAGGAATTGGCGCTGTAATTCCGAAGGATTCAATGGACATTATTTAGCTTACACCATCTCCTGTCTTTTCCTCTTTCACTTCTAATTCACTCCCACATGTTTCACAAGTATAACGATGTTGGAGACTCACAATTTACCCACAAGCTGCAATACTTTAACTGTCATAGCTTTGCTATTTGTTGCATCTAGTCTTTAAGCAGTCATCTAATAAGACAGATGCAAGTATTAATAGTTGCTCTTGAACATCATCTCTTTTCATACAGATAGCACACGTATTTCCTTAATTAAATCCTTGATTAATCCTCAGGTATCATAGGCTTCAGGTTGCCTAGGAATATATAAAAGCGCTTTGTTTGGTATCACATTCTTATCTGCCAAGCAAAGGCTACCTCATGTCCCAGTTATTGCTCATCAAAACACTGTAAATTGTATTTCCTAATCTAAATACAAGGTCACCAAAATCCAGCTGGCTCTTTCCAAGGAAAGAGAGATTAACAGTACAATTGCAGGTGAACGATCGTTATCTTACCTTAGATAAGTTTAGGCAGATGTAATCATAGCCATACCAGGGAACACCCATCACAAGCTTCTTGGGATCAATGCCCATAGCAATGTATTCTTCATAGCC
>JAVCKT010020513.1:0-19217 GCA_032273925.1 Rhynchotus rufescens | reverse complement strand
CTAGCTAATATGCTTAAAATGTTGGGAAGAAATGTGTATTTTTCATGTTTGCAAGCAAAACGTTGGGATTCTTGCTGAGTTATGCAAGTTTTGGCTGAATGTGTTTAAACAAAATTTTTGTCTAGAAAAGGGAGTGTCAAACACCTGTATTATATCATGTTTTGTGTTCTGCCCTAATATACACTCACTTAACAATGTGGTGAGTCACAGATATCAATACTACTGCAGATAGAAAGCAGATTTGGAGCCTAGTCTTTTGTTCGTGTATTTAACACATTCTTTGTTTGCTTTCTCTTACTACTGTCCTCCCTGCCGTCTAGTAAATTGACTATAAAAAATTGAATATTTTTTGCACCTGAAATAATTGTGTATATCTTTTGGATAAAGGAAGATTTATTTAGGTTTTTTATTTTCTCTTTTGTTCTTGGTACAATTCTGAGTGTTTTGTCCTTTAGAAAAATACTCTAAAATGTGTAAGTATTGTGGTTACAGTGTTTCAACAGTTTGATGGTAAACTCAAGTCTTAAGAGACTGGGAAAAAAGAAGAAAAGTAGAACCATTTCACCAAGTAGTCATAAGAAAAGAGAAACTGTATGACCTATAATACTTTTGCCTAACTTTATAATGCTTATTATCCAAGATGCTTCTTAATATTCTCTGAGTTATTTTCTATTAAGAAATGGCAAAATTCTTTAGCTAATGAAATTATTACTGAATGTGGTGAGGGAAAATCCATAATCTTCAAAGTTTCTTAATGGATCAAATATTTTAACCTGATATTAAGTCAATAAAAATGTACTCTTCATTGCACCCAAGTAACTTGCATAATGCCTCTCTATTTAGCTTTCAACTTCACTTACTTTAATCACCCCATTAAGGAGAAGAGATGTCTGATGCAATAAGAATGCAGCATTTCACTTTTCAAAGGACTAATATATTTTCAATATCTGTTGATTTTATGCCAGTAAGAAGCTAAGGGAGATGGAGAAGGGAGGGATTATCCTTCAGATATGTTTCTTCTCCAGGAAATAAGTGAATACCTCATTACATCCTGCTTTTCCTCTGAAATTATTTCATCTCCAAAATGTTCCAAATCCCAGAGTTCTTGTTTACAAAATAGATTTATGTAATCTAAAGATTGTGGGGAGAAATTCACATCTCAAAATGTTTTGGGATAGCTACTTTTGCTACAGTGTGATTTCTGTTACAGTTGGCTAGTTTATCAGTTTTTTTTTTTTTTCTCCCAGGGCCTCAGAAAACAGAGTAAACTGAGTGAGGGGTGGTACAGTTTGAGAACTACTTGACCTTTCTCCTAGCTGCTTTAAAAGAAAATATGCTATCTTTAAATGTTTACAATCTGACACACAATAGTGTGAAGACTTGCTGCACTTAAAAATGATTGTTTAAAGATATTTTTATACTTTGTCCAATGTAGCTACAGATTCAAAATGGAATAATCGAATAATTTTTTGACTTTTTTATATTAATTCTTCATGTTTTGATGGATTGTTATACCAGTATTTTTTGTCTGAAATATGTAGTTCAAAAAGTAATTGCTCGTCCTTCCAGAGTAAAACGTTCTTAGTTCAACTCAAAAATAAAACAAATTCTTGCTCAAACATGGTGACTGTGGGAAGTAACGCTTTTGAGCAAGCAAATAGATGTACAACTTAAACCTCTCCCCATGAGCACAGGCACTTCAGACTATGTTAAATGCATGCAGTATACTGCTGCATAAAAGTATTAGCAGCTGGCTATGCTCTTGCTGGTCAAATGTCTTGCTCTCTCCAAGCCTGGGATCAATGGCCACAACAGGCAGGCAAGCATCAACATAGTTGTAAAAACTGGTTTATTTCTTAAAAATAAATACAAAAATATAAATATAAAACATTGGCAGATAGAATTTGATGAAATGAAGTTGCACAAACCTTTTTTGTTTTTCAACCAGCTGCATATTACACTTATTAACACCACTTGTACATTTGTTTGAATTTTCATGTACAGAACAGGACATACTGGTTTTTTTTCTTCTTTGCCTTCTTAAAAGTGGCACTTGCGAGGGCAGAACGTGTACCTAACAGAAGCGGCTTGTACACGAGGTTTGCTTAAGGGAGTATCACTCTGTTCAAATTTCTGAAGATAAGGTATTGTTTGTTTTACTAAAATGGACAACACTGAATTTCCATAGCTTTGGCTCTTGGAAGGTGATTAAATAAAATGCTGTATATATTCCAAGTGAGAATCCTAATAGAAAGAATGAATGACATTAATGGACAAACTGAAAACAAATTTCAAAAGGAAACCATTGTGCTGAGTGGCAGGAAAATTTTCCTGAATGTTAAATACTGTTGAGTGCAGAAGGTGTCTGTAAAATTACTTTCACTCAAAGGAACCAAAATGTAGCCTACTGCAGGTTAAGAAGTGTCTTTGTCACTTTCTCCTCCACCATACATCTCAGCGAGCTTATTAAACCGAGGCCCCCACTCTCGGAGGTAATCATAGTTTTGGTCCCCTTCGGTGGTACCCGACTCCAGTGAGCTCAAGGATTCAGCTATAGAATCGTTGCCTTCGTAGGCGTAGGTTGCGAGCGAGTCGTATGGCGGTGCAGAAGGGTCAGTGTCATGCTCTTTTAGCCTTTGGTTAATGAAATCTCGGACATCTGTGTTGTCTGGTGCTGAAGGAGTCCTCCGCGGTACAAATAACGTTTCAGGGATAATATCTCGTCGAAGCTTCTTATCTTCAATAGCTGCGGGATTCCTCAGCGTGCCAATATCAAAGGCTTGGGTGTCTTCCTCTCCACCGCCTTCGTCGTTATAACTCACAATGTTGTCTCTGATGTCCTCTTTAGACAGGATCAAAGGCTCCTTCTTGCGTTGCCTCTTCAGAGCTGCAAACAGCACCACTATGACTTAGAGAGAGAAAGAACAGGTGAAGATCTCAATTTAATATTTGCTTAGTAGCAAGTCCATCAGATAGAAGAGCTTTATTTCAAGTACCTTTCACAAATTCATTTCTGTCTGATAAATGGATAACTATCCCTGTTGGTATTATAGTAGCACAGTAAGGGCCATATCAAAACGTGCTATTTTGCACACACATTGTGTACGTTGCTTTATGAAATCACAAGCTTTGTCTACATGATCCTTCCATAACTTTGATTAGCTTTAAAATAGCCAGGTCTATTTTGAAGATCCTTTAACTCTTCAGAATTCAAAGTATACTTTTCAAACTGTATTTGAAGTGAAATACAGTTCATTCGGTGATATTCTGAAAATCACAAAATAGAGGCTTTAAAAAATGTATAATGTTTTTGATAACAGCACAGAAAACTCTGAATATGTAGGATATGTAGTGCTTTAGTATAGTAAAGTTATTACTTTGTGACAGATTTTCTGTGAAATATGTACTGAATGTTGATTTTTGGTAGCTATTTACATTAAAAAAAAATGCCTAAAAAGAAATAAGACATGAAAGCAATTTTTAATATACTATTCCTCCTCTCTAATCCTCTTTTGAAAGAGAACTTAATGTAAGAACAATAATGAGCTGCTGGTTGCACACTGATAACAAGCTGGGATATGAATTCTCACAAAAATCAAAGTTTTTTTGGGCTTTGCATTTCAAAAAAAGAAATACCATAGAATTCTTCTTGCAAATCCTGTCATTAGTTTTGCCAACCCACATAGTTTTGTAAAATGATTCAAACTCAAAGCATTAGTTCACATGGAGAAAGAGATTTTTTTTTTAGTTGTCTCTTACCCAGCAGGATGAGGATGCAGAGGAGGATGGCAATGAGCGCCCCTGTGCTGAGACCAGCGGGAAGGAGCAGGGCCTCGGCGCTGCAGGACTGCATGTTGCCCTGGCTGTCGCAGGCACACACGCGGATGGTCAGCGTGCCCGTGCTGCTCTGGATCGGGTAGTCGTTGTCCGAAATCACCACAGGTAGAAGGTAAGTACTTATTTCATGTCGACTAAAGCCATTCCTCCTCGTCAAAATTCTGGCTGTGTTATCTAGGTTGATTAAAATACACTCTGGTATAGAATATGAATTTAAAGTGCATATCACACATAGCACATGCAAACTATTTGTTTCTTTTTCATCACTGACGGTGTTTTGAAAGTGGCCACTCCTGATATCATAGTGGTACCTATCTTTTCTAATGACACTCACATTTGATCAGAAAGCTATGAATTTTTATGGACATCCAGCTTGCCTCTCTGTGCCTCTGCAACACCTTAGAACGTGAGTTGAAAAGAGGATTTCCCAAAGCTTAACATATTTTATAGATTACTGCATGCAGGATGTCACACAATTCCATTCCATGGCTTAACGCCCTGAAAAGAAGTGGCCAACAGAGAAAAAATAGCCTTTCACTTCACACTGTTCAACAAGCATTCTGGTTTGAAAGATTCTTTCCATAGATCATCTGTGATAATACTCAGAGGAATGCTATCTATAAACTCAGTATGAGATTTTTCCGCACCAAAACACTTTCAACATAATGTAGAACAATGATTTATATACCTCAGCACATAGAATTTTTGTTGGAAAATTGTCAGGAATTCAAAAGATTGATGGGAAAAATGCACAGTTCTGAAAAGTGAGCTTACTAAACTTTATTTGTGCCACACAAAGTTTATTTGTCTGTGCTATGCTTCTCATACAGGTGAAAGTACATCTGTGTGTATAATTTCCACCAAGATTCAGTTAAAATCATTTTTGTTATCGTCATTGTAGGTTTCAGCAGCCTTAATATTTTTCTAAATGTTCAAGAATCTAGGCTATTAAAAGCAAATTCATCATATTTTAGGAAGATATGACAAAGAGTAAACATTAAACTCCTTTCCTGGGCTTAGCAGGTATTTTACCTTCATTATCCTGAACAGTGAAGTTTGGGTTAACAGCAGCTAAACTGAAGAAAAATTTTTGTCCACCAAGAGGGTCATCTTTGTCTACTGCACTTATAGTCTGGATAAGCTGCAAGAAGGAAAAAAAAAAAAAAAAAATCTAGGCATTTGAAACAGCTATCTCATTGCTTCTGGAAGATATAAACTGCTGAGAAAGTTTCATATCCAAACTGCATACAGACTGATTTAATACTAATTTGAGACTACTACCCTGTGGCATACTTGTTAAATTCTGTTTGTTTTTCCTCCTCCAGTTCTTCTAAAGACAGCCATTTCTCTTCCATAGCACAGCTTTTGTCAAGACCAATCATCTTTCACATCAACAACTGAAATGTACTCCTGTTTACCTTACAAAATGCCTAGTTAACCCCCCACATCTCTCTTTATCCATCCAGAATACAGCAACTAATTTTTTCAGGAGAGAAGATTTAGATTTGATTACAGCACCTTGCTTGCTTTCTTAAACAGAGAGCTGTCCTTCTCTAAACTTATTTTTTTTTCACATAAACAGACGATATAATAACCACCAAGATATGTAAGTACCTCCAATAACTTACTAGATCAACAACCCCAGATAAAACATGCATAGGATATTGTCGTTGTAAAGGAATATTTATTTTCTCTGTCTATTAATTCTTCTTTGCTATATGGCATAAGAAACAAAGCATGCCACCATTGAACTTCCTTACACCTACTTGCTTGAAGAGAATGTTCAAATGCTTGACAATTCTTGCCTTTTAGGGGCTTTTCCTAATTGCTTGATTTTTGATGTCTTCACGTAAAGATTTTCAAATGTGCTGCCAGTGAGAACTAAATTCTGTATTCAGACCAACATTCCAGACATTTGTATTGCCATGAAGAAGGCATTATGTTTCAGTACAGCAGTAGAAGCAAACAAATGATGAGTCTAAAATAGTTGCAGTGCTGATATCTCCAGAGATTCCTGTTGCAGGTCTATCCAAAAGCAAAATGACCGAATAAGTCTCCAGCAAGAAATACACTATTTTTTTTTCCTCACCTTCTCCAGGCACTGCTGCTAGAGTTGCTGCGGCATTTCATTAAATGGAGTGAGACAGGCTTTTACATCAATGAAAAGTTCTACTCTAGCTGACAGTAGATCAAGTTCTACTCTAGCTGACAAATCTGAAAGTGTGGTTTCTGAGTGCCATGCCTCTTCTCTGGTACAGGACTGTTTGCCCTATGGACATTCTGTTGGCACAACTTCAGTGCCAAAATGTAGGCATAGCATTACTGATACCGACCTGCACTTGGTTTATGGTGAGGGAAAAAGGCCCCAATTAGTCCATATCTTCACCTTTGCTCATCAAGCCCTTGATGAGGTCCCATACTTTCTATATTTGTCTTTTAAGAACATACAAGATTTGTCACACAAGGTCAATGATGGGCTGCCTCTGTACTTCTCTCTCTTTGTATATGTATATGTATATGTATATGTATATGTATATGTATATGTATATGTTTCTGACCCTCACTGGTACCATGAAGTAGGATTCCCTCCTTCACAGGACTTCTCCTCGTGCAGAGCCTTATTCTCTGGCTTTTCACTGGCTGATGACCCTACTGACAGCATATGCTGTCAGAATGAGTTTTTCATGGTATCATGGGGTTGAGTGATAGGTCTATGGCCTTTCATGATTTTTATGATGTAGTAGAATTGCTGCCCATTCTTGATGGGAAGAGAATGATTTGTAGTTTGGTTGATTGCCTTTATTAACCAGTGTCTTGCCCTCTCTCAAGACTTGTGAGTCTCTGGTATAGAGACTGTTTGCAAGTCCTCTGCAAAAGAAAGAGCCAAGAGAACGCAATTTTTTGACAGGAGCCTTCAGAGATTTCATGCTGTAACTCCACATTCCTTCACTTCTACTTCATCAAGTATTTTGAACCACCTTGTTCTTTTTGTATAAGTTTTAAAGGATAAGATTTCTGACTTGCAATGAAGGATATAAGTTTGTTTACTCTTTGAAGGGCACATGGAAATTGTATAGACCTTCTGCACTTTGCGCCTTCCTCTCCTGTCACTGGCTCTTGCAATCTGCCTGGTCAGTTGAATGTGGTAAACACAAAAAGGACTTTGGTTGTTACAGTTCACTTGGTAATTGTCTTTTCTTCAAGGCATTGTGTGTGTCTTGTATCTGTGCCTCTGTCTTGCTATCTTCATTCAGGGTCTTTCATTTCCTATATTGGTATCTCATTACTTACTGTGTTGTGATCTCTGTGTTGCCAAGCTCAGATCTTCAGTTCAGTTAACTGTTCTGCAAATTCTGTTATCAAGAGAATTACATATGAAGAGTCATAAGAAATTTTAATGTCATAAGTTGAAAACAAAGTTTTTGTAAAAAAATAGAAGCTATTTACTTGTACCCAAGTGTACTTCTATGAGGAGAAGAGGCATAGTGCACCACTTTGGATTTACATATGACATACATTTTATATTTGCATGTTCAAGGACATGATGACTCTGGAAGCTCTCCATTCAGGTAGGGAACTGGTTTGTGTTTCTTGGTTTTTATAATGCTTACTTTCAAGCTGTAATGAAGTTGAATCACCATTATTTATTTGATTCATGGAAATTCTGATTCACTGTCAGAGTCAGAAGCTTCCATTTGACTTGTCCATAGATCCTTTTTATTTCATCAAATTTCTGGTAACAGATGCAGCCCATTTTTATCATAAAACTATACCACTCACAACTAAATAAGATTTCTGGTGCTTTATGGAAAAACTTCACATGCAGCTTTACACAGTCGGTAGGTCAGCAGGATAGTTGTGTCTCAGCAAGATGTTATTTCCTCGAGCAAGATGTAGCTTTACATATTTACATATGCAGGGAAATAAAACCATGTTGCTTATGAATGTCCATTGCAAGGAGTACTTTCTTCACCGTTTTGGGAACTCATGTGGCTGAAGATGAAGCTCTATGGTACTTTGAGAGATTTCCCTAGGTTTTTCTAGGGTGCTTGGAGCCATTTCCTATCAACTTTTTGAAGTGCTACATGGTTTTCCGGCCTCATTCTCTCAGGTCAGTAGTCAGAGAAAATTTATACAAACTAGATACCCATGGGATTGGGTCAGTACAAGTTCAGGGGACTTGATGAGATGTACCTGTGTGTACTGAGGGAGCTGGCTAATATCACTGTGAAGTTATCCTCTATCATTTTAAGTCCTTGGAGTTCATGAGAGGTTCCTGTGGAATGGAAGAAACCAAATATCACTCCTGTCTTCAAGAAGGACAAAAAAGAGAATTTGAAGAGTCAGCCTCACCTTGATCCCTAGAAAGGTGATGGAGTGACTGTGTAACTATGGTAACTGTATTGCACAAGATTTCCAATCTGGGCAAGGTACTAGGCAGGCACTTGGAGTACTTTCCTAAGTCTTGTTTCATTCTTGAAGGTTTAGGAACTGATAAAAGTCTTCAGTATAATATTTTTTAGTCTTTGTTTACCTGACTCTGAACTTTTGAACAATAATTGATGGCAAGTAAGTAGTTACAGTTGAGAGGCTCAGTGTAAATCCACTTGAAGAAGAAAAAAGACTTGCTGGGCACAACAGTTTATTTGTAGTCAGCATATACATTTATCTCTCAGCAGCCTTATTTCCTATGTCAGTGACTTCTAGTATAAATTTACATTTGAGAAGAACTGAAATGACAAAGAGTAAGCTCTGCTTTTGAGGTCAAGTGATGACTACTGGACATTATTACACTGTAAATGTAGCCAACGGATCTTAAAGAATATCTATTACTAATGAGGCACACTTCTGTTATTTCCCAGTAAAACTGAACAATATTAAACCATTAAAGATTCAATTCTGTTTCTTAAATTGAATTATACTGTTTTGTACTACTATTTTAAATTACAATTAAACAAGCATCAGTACCTATATACAACATATCTCTACTCACGTTTCCTTTGAAAATTCTGCTTACTAATAAGGCATGTTTTGAAGGAGAAAGTAAATACAGAAAAGTTCTAATATGCCCTCTGCCCTTCCCCAGAGAACTGATATAATATACCAGAATTTAAAAAGCTGAACAGCAGAAAGTAGGAATTTATATGACTCTCGAAGCCTAAATGTTATAAATATTACTCTAAAAATGAATCTTGAAAGTCTTATTTTCCTTGGAATTTTTATTAAATAATTACTTATACCCTTTATAGCTACTGCAGCTATGTGTATAATTATAAAACGTACTGACAGAAAATAGGATTAATCACATAAGAGGTACATACATGACAATTTATATTTGTGTTTATGCAACATATGCAACACCCACACTAAGTTATTTCATGTTGGAGCTGTGATGAGGTCTCAACCTCCTTAGCAGTCCACTGCTTCAGGCACTGTCCAGGAATATAAGTGACTAGTTATTCCCTCTTCATACTGTTTATACATATATAAATTTTATCTTAGAGATATAAAAACAAAGATAAAATTGCAATTAAAGAGTCAGAGAATATTAAGAACTAGTATAAATATATCTAAAAAAATAGATAAAATTGCTAAAAATACAACAGCAAGAAATTTAGTTTCTAAGTAAAATTTTTTTCCAAGAAAAATAACTCATATATAATGAGTAAATCAGACATATAAAACTAACAAAAGTCAAGACTAACTAAGGTTATAATGGAAAAAAAAAATCCATGATTAAAAATAAAAGGGTTTGATATAATCAAATAGTTGATACAAAGAGGTGCAACATGAAAAGAACTGGTGAAAGACACCTAACATTTATATAATCATTGATGAACTAAGATCCAGTAAAAAGAAAAAATGAATAAATCATACATATTTTAAAATGGCATTGAAAGAGAATCCATTATGAGCTAGATTGATTTATAACATTTGGACATATAATAAGGGAATGAGAAGTGTGTAAAATAAAAGCACTGACAATACTCTCTGAAGTTAATCAACCTGAACAGACTCAGATTCTAAAATCACAAACTGAGTAGAATTTGTGAAATAATTCGTTTTTTCTTTTTTCCACACAGAATTTCTAGTGAAACTGGAGGAGGAAAAAACACATTTTTCTGCTTTCCCAATGCTCAATCCGTATCTTAATTTGGAAGAGATTATGATACAGTTTTAGCATTCATATCAGACTCTAGAAGTATCATAAGTACTGGATGTTTATCCCGTGATTTCTACCTATCCAATTGCTTGATTACAATTCTAGAAGCAAGAAAATACATTTACTTAATATTTTAAATATCTTTCTAAGTTTGGGTCTTAACTCCTTTGTTATAATTTCCAAATGATGTTACTTTAGAAGAAATGGCAACCTGAAAGTGAAACTTGTAATACAACATAAATGTGATAATTGTAGTGCTTAAGCCCATGGCAATGAATTACAAGTACTACTATTTCAAAGGATTTGTTATTGGGTGAATGTGATCTTGGACAGTAATAGACAAACAGGTTTTTTAATAGTTCTATTAATCAGGTGAATTAGAAATTCAATATATTACACTGTGCAGTCATTTCGCTTAAGCTTAAGTACAGTTTCTGTAGCCTGCAAGAGGCAAAACAAAATAAGAGGTTACCAGTTCATAAATGTATCTTTTATTTTTTCTTTTCAAAAGTTTTTAGTGGGACAATCCAAGACAAATATCACAATTGTGTAAGAACAAATGGTATGGATATAGATGGCTATAATCACCATCAATATGGACTGAAAATACCATTGAGATCTGCCAATGAGAAACCTTGAAAATATAATTCAAAATTTTTAGCAATTATTCATAATGTTATGCTTTTTTAGGAAAGATCATGTCTCTTGGACATACATAGAGAGAATTTAACAAGGTCAGATAAAGTAACTCACAAACTAGAACTGGTGTAAAATGCTGATATTTCACAAAAGCCTGTTCTGTAGAACAAGATGTTTTCATTTTTAGCATTTTAAAAGGTGTTTCAGACATAATTGCCCATAGGCAACACACAAGAATGACCTACAGTTGAGTGCCGTAGCAAACCTGGATAGTAGGAAGTGTTTTACAAGGACATACCTGTCCAGCTCTAGCATTTTCACACACAAAGGTATCGTAGAATACAGCAAACTGTGGGGCATTGTCATTAACATCCAAAATTCTCACATAGACAGGAACACGAGTAGTGTCTTTGGGGTTGTCTGACAACAAAAAAAGATAAAAATAGTGCATTTATTTTCTCATTTAAAGTACCTTGTTTTCTTCTTAACAGCAGCTTAAAAGTAACTTAATCAACAGTAGCTCTTCAAGATTTGCCTTGAAACTGGTCAAAATTTCACATGTGTACTGCTAATATATATGAGTACCAGACTTCCTGCAAACTAAAGAGCGAGCTTTTTAGAATCAAAAATAAAATAATATACTGGTATTAGTGAGCAATTAAGCATTTTACATAAAAACAGGGGCTGCAACTGCTAATGATCTATGCACATGTAATATATGAAAAATATGTCCATTACTATAATGACAAATTTGATTATTTGGTGAGCTCTGGAGTATCATTTTGTGGTAAAGTTTTGATTTTTAGTTTTAAAATGATTTGTGATCAAATTTGCTTTACCCAGAAGAGATATTATTGACTTTGTGCATACATATTTAAGATTTTTTTCAAGTCCAGTTTTCCTCATTTTTGCATTAATAAATTGGAGGAAATTCCACTGCACCACTGAAGCCAATACAATACTCCAATAAAAATCTGGTACGGAGTTGAGTAGATCAGAGTTTTTAATCTTTAAATTGTCGTAATTGAATTTGAACTTAATCTCCCCCTTTCCTTCTCCAAAACTAAAATATGATTTTGGAGAGTCTTAATTATTCCAATTAGGTCCAGAATGTAAAATCTCTTAATGTATCTTGATAAAGAAATAAGCTTAACACTATGATGTAAGCAACTATATACATATTTCCTAAAAGGGCTCCCACAATAGTGAACAGCAATAGTAAATGCTAAGAATTGCAGATTCAGGAGCATAAAAAAGAAAAAAAAAAAAAAAAAAAAAAAAAGAATGTATAGCTGTGCAATACAACAAGCATTTGACCTCTAATGTAAAATACTACCAGGCCCTTGACTGCCTAACTGGGGACAGGCAAGCTAAGAGTGGTTAACTGAATGGACTTGCTATTTTCTGCCATGTTGTTCTTGCCAGCCATGTTACAATGCTGATCAGTGTCAGTGTAGCAAAAGAAAACCCAATATTTGACTGATAAGGGTTTCCCCTAAAAAACATAAGTTTTGAAAGCACGACCCTCACTAGCTGTTCTGGAAGATCAGACACTTGTCCCCTAGAAGAAAAAAAAAAAAAAAAAAAAAGCACTATTTGTAAAAAAAAAATTGCTGTCAGAGGGCTTAACGTTTAACGTTAAACTCGTAGTGGGTTTAAAAGGACCTCAGCTTTCTTCTTTGCACTTTTAACAAGAAAATATCTACAAAGAGATGATTTGAGTAGTCCAAGAAACACTAAGCTTTAGGGAAAAAGTGTAAGTTATTAACTTGTAAGATATATCAATTCCAAGATCTATAGATATAGATATGGTAGAAAGAGATAATGAAATTATTTCTAAGGAAATAAAGAAAACAACAAAGAAGACAGAAGCATAGATTACATTCCCAAACTGTACTACTATATAACAACAAAATCATGTCATTGTTCTCAAAAGAATGGAAGAAAATATTGTGCCCTAATTAAACAAGATTACAGCAATGTTATTAATTAACAGGGTAACAAAGTCTCTTAGATAGTAAAGGCCATTGGTGAAAGCAGGTGGGGAAATGTACAGTGAAGACAACTGTTCCAGTTTCATTGCACAAGAGATCTGATAGTAAGGAGAAAGTGGGAAGAAGGGAGGATTTTTTACTCATTTAGTCACAAATGCAACTTTGCAGGCTAAAGAAAACTGAAAGATAAAATTGAGATTAAATTAGCTTACTGATCTCAGCTGCTATAACACTAAGATTGTGCCATTGTGATATCTCACGGTCAAGTGGTTTAGAAGTATAGATGGATCCATTTCCAGAATGAATATTAAATATCCTGTCAAGGTCAGTGTGACGGTCCAGAGAAAATCTAAATACAATAAGGAAAGAAAAATTATTACTCAACTGACAGAAAATGAAAAAAGCATGCATTTCCCAACATATGAATAAATCTTTCACGTTTTATATGTTACATTAGATAAATGCTACTTTTGATAAAGCAAATACTTAGTTTCTGAAAATTCATCTCTTAAATTTCTTAATTTTTCTTAAATTTTTCTTAAATTTTTGTCCAGGTCACTCAACAGTATTTTAACAATTGTTTCTTAAACTGAAAATGCATATACATATGAAAATTCTTAAGATTAGCTCTGTAGAATGAGGAATAATAACTGCAGGAATTTCTTAAATATATTATAATAATGTAATATTTGATCATAACAAACATATGTTTTATAAACATAAATGAGAATTATAAAAAATGGATCAGAATTTCAGTATAATAATTAAGGAATCGTTCTAATTTTGAAAAGAAAATTCTCTTTGATGTCACTGTTTCTTAAGACTGAAGATGACAGCTTACCCTAAGCATTTTAAAAAACTATTGGTTTATAAAGCCAAGCTGTTAGACTTTTGGATATGTTAATTTACAAGAGATCAAATTAAAACAAATCCTTATAAAAACAAGTTCACTTGCAGAACTTTTCAATTTCATAACCTGCAGATATTGTAGGATCTAATATGTTACTAGAGATGCTTTGACTCCTCAGGCAGATCTTCTACTAACATAATACAGAAGAATGTCAAATTATGATCATCAAACTGTTCTTTCCTTTTTTTTTTTTTTTTTTTTGTAATATACAATACTTTCTTCAAAGTGAGGACTGAACCTTTGATATGTAATTAATCGTAGGATTTTGTGAAGTACAATACATTCTCTAACTCTGGCAAACTGAGCCAATAAAGAAATATCTATTAGCATACTGATACACTGTGGTGGAAATAATTGCTCAATGGTTTTAATGAGCATATACCAATGACAAAAACATTTCACCTAGTATTCCACCTAGTTTTTATTTACAATACCTAAGCAGATTGAGACAAATGGAAAATACTGTGATAAGAAAATAGGGCTTGGGTTTTGTTTGCTCATTTCACCACTCACAAGAAAATAAATAGGTATAAAAATCAAGCCCATACCAAACTAAATAAGTGAAACAAACACATGGAAAATAGAATATCCAAATAAAAGTTAGGAAACTGCATGTAAGATTATCTCAAATTAGTTTTCTTGATCAGCTGGCCACAGTAATCCAGTTAGAATACAGTACAAATCTGCTGTTTTCAGAGAAACTACATTTAAAACTATGTGGCCTAAATGTTAAACACTCACTTTTATTTCACGCATAATGTTTTAAATGAGGAAAAAAACTCATTTTGGCAGTACTATAACCTACAGATTTTCAGTAGGCAATGATCACTTCTGTAGCAAAGAACTTTTCCATATTGCCTCATTTAAAATCCTGCATCATTTGATATTTGATTATAATTATGTTAGGCACATATTCTTACATCATTGTTATATTAATGCTAGTGGTCCTGCAACTACTAAAATTATTTGTTTCAGAAAGCATGTCCATATTTATTCAATAGCATTTAAAATCAGTTCTTCAGGAAGCTGATGTTCATTCAGTTTATATGATGTTTAACTTGTATATTATTTTAATAAACAGAAATTAATATTTAAGGAAAAGAAAAAAAAGTTAAAAACTGAATCAATTCTATATCCTGAAGGATTTGATTTATAAATAGAAATGTCAAAGTATGATTCAAACTGCCCTTATCTCAAAGTAATATGACAACATTAAAATAACTTAGTCTAAATTTTAGCTGTTCACTTCCAGGGCAAACACATATTACTTTGCAATTGATTTTGAAGTTTGAAGTAAAAGTGTATAGAAACCTACTGTGGATAGCTCTTCTCTGAATTAGTATATAAGGCTGCTTTGGCAGTTGAGAAATTGAGCAAATACTGGACAGAATAATTTTTATTTATATTCAAAAAATTGTTTTGAAGTTCATGTTTTCAAATAGATACTAAATAGAAAGCTAGATGAAATAGCGTATTCTAAAGAACACTACCACTTATATCTTGGATTTTTTCCAAGTAAACTAAATTTAGGATTAATGATCCCTTTCATTTTTTTATTTAAAGAAATTACTTTGTCTTTATTACTATCAGTTTGTCTCACCTGAACCTTCTAAATTGTTTTCTGTTACATTAATAGAACCTAGAAAAGTTATACAAAATCATCTTTAGTTTACTATTTGGCATAAATAATAATAATAATCAGGGAAATATTTCATTCTGCTGTAGCTCTTCCACTCATCAAGTTGTGTCAGAAACAACATGAGCAAAAGCACCCACTTTGTTCTTTTTCAGTCACAATTAAGAAAACATAACTCCTAAAGTTGTAACTTGTCTCATGCAATTAGAATGGATAAAGATGCAGCGCTATGTTATTTATGTATTCTTAAGTTTTAAAGACTGAGTATTTTCATCTGCTAGCTTCTCTATACAGACCAAATTGCTGTAACAGAAAATGAAATTCAGCTCCAATTCCAAATCCAATTTTTCTACCTAAGACTCATTAAGAACCATACGGCAGCTGACTTCAAAGTCAGCAAACAAAGCTCCTAGGTCAAAATGATTTTTTTACAGTTAGGTATTAAAGATGAGAGATAACTCATGACCTGTTTTCAAAATTTATGCATCATAGCAAAACAAAAAAAAGCAGAGCAAACTACAGTTTACTTCATTCAGCTAAATGTAATCTATCAATAATATCCATAATTTTACCCTGAAAAGCAACTAGACAGACAAGCCTACAAAGGAGCAGGCACTAGCCACAGACTAAGAGCTCATAAGAAAATATGCTATATTTTTAAGGACTGACTGGAGGAAACATTAGAAGATGCTCTATCCTTCACGGCTGATAGACTGAATCAATTCTTTTTCACGATCTGAAGCAAGGAGCAGTTCTGAAAAGCCTATTTTAAAAGAATATGAAGGTTTATAGACTTTCTGATATTTGAAGTGATAAAAGAATGTTTCTTTTTTGTCTCCAGTTGAATGAATGGATGGTCCCCAAGATGTTTAGAGACTATCAGATAGAATTGTTCTCATCACTCTATTTCAGGCACACTAGTAAATATGAGAAAAAGCACTACTGCCTTTTTTTTTTCTATGCACAATGAAAATTCACATTGTATTTTATAATTTTGTAATATAATGTAGCATGTTTCATAATGTCTTTAGCAAATGATGTTTATACAGGGAATGGCATATTACCTTATAGGACTTGAAGCTGAATCAGGGTCCCGTGCCATTACTGTTCCTATTATTGTCCCCAACTCAATATCTTCATGCACCTCAAAAAGATAAGATGATCTGCTGAAGACAGGAGGTTCATCTTCATCTTCTACAGAGATTTTCACAATAGTTGTATCTTTAAAAGGTCCAAGATAATAAAATCGTGGATCCACGTGGGTATTCTCAGCTTCTACTTTCAATGTGTAAAGTCTTCTTGTCTCATAGTCCAGTGGCTAAAAAGAAAGATGATACTAAACTTTATTAAATATTACTGCATATAAATGAATGTTGAAGAATATGTGTAATTGAAGTAGACTCAGAACCTTGCCAGATCTTCTACTAGATTAGGCCGGACCTCATCCATTTCAATTTCTCTACAAAAGAGGGACTACTTCCTCTAGTAAGAAAGTCTTAGACTCTTGTCTTCAGAGTGTGTCTCTGTTCCCAATTATTAAATGAATTAATATAGCACGAAAATCAAAATTATTTTCTGTGCAAATTTACAAATTGACTTTTTTTTAATGCTGTTTCACCACAATAAGCAAGGAAACAATCATATAGGCATTTAAAAAATTGAAATACAGACATGAAATGCTGGAACAAGGTTCACAATTCTGACATTTCCTAGGAAACCTCATAAATGTAAGACTACTACAGTTTCCTTAGTGTCAGTCAAATTTATCTAGCATTAAATGTCAACAGTAATTTTTTTAGGGGTTCATATAGTGAGGTTGAAGTGCTGTAGTTCAGAGAAAACTTAAGAGCTTAATCTCACTCATTTTCACTGCATTTCATGAATTCAACATCAGAGAATTTTTTGCAAAATAGATTTGACATTTTCGTCAGCAGTTCCTATTTAAAATGGAAGGAGGAAAGGTTCAGGGTTATAATTAGAATCCATTTGGAGCAGAAAAGAAACTCCATTTCTTCACATTTTTCCAACTGTCAAAGATGAAAAGCGTTAGCTAATTAATGATACTGAGGAAATGAGCAAGCTGAGAATTTACCTTTCTGCCACAAAGATGACTTCATTAACTCCCCAAAGTAACAGGGAGATATCATACCAGATTTTTTCCAAATGGTTGGTGGAACACATGGTTTCCCTCCACACATGCTGTACTTCTCCTAAGTATAATTTAATGTTCATGAAAGATGCCAAAAATGACGGCTTAGAAATTTAAATACTTAGGAGAAAAAAGATGTGGTCCAGACAAACAATGCTTCTCTCTTTCCTGCACCAAATATTTTAAAAACAAATATTTTATAAAGTAGTCAGAACAGAAGAGAGACTTCTCTTGAGTGAAAACATTATTCTATGCTTTCACTCTTCAAACTGATACCAATGATGCTTTGGGTTAAAAAGGCTGTCTGGCCTCATTAGGGTCCCTCTTCTTGTACATCTGAAGCAAAGGAATAGAGGTCCTAGGCCAAGCGAGGCTTCTGGAGAGGAACTTCTTTAGCAGCAGAACTACATTTCTCACCACGTGAGATCTTTGAAACTCCTCTGAGGGAAGGTGTAAGTAAATCTCCATAGCAAGGACACCAATCACTATGCATTACTTATGCATAAGCAACCAGCAGACTGTCAGTGTGTCAATTTAGCTTCTGTCAGTGTGCTTATGTCCTGGTGTATTTGGTCACCTAAAAGGTGTTCTGAGAAACTCTGAATAAAGAGATCCTAAATCACTCAGTAGTGACTGAAACATGAATGTCTGACTGAGGAAAATAGGCTACAGGAATCCAAAACAGTTATGTAATTTTATTTGAAATTGTGGAGATAATTACAACTAACATCCTGAGATGGATCATTTTTGTGTATTTTACTGGCAATAACTCTTTAAACCTTCACCTGCCTCTCAAAGATATCTCTGCACCTGTTATTTTCAAGTCTGATTACAAGGAAATAATATCTGTTGCACTCACAAATATGGAACTCTTGTGAGTGTTAAGCATTTACAATTACCAACACACAAGCTAAACATTATTTTTTCCAACAAACACTTGTGGCATAACACCACCAACAAAATAATTTCAACAAATGTTAGTAATAGACACCTTTCGCACAGTTATGATGCCTTCCTGTGTGTCTTTCTGCGTCATGATATCAAACATATCTGTGCCGTCACCATCTATAATTCTGTATTGTACTTCTGCATTTTTCCCAGTGTCTGCATCAGTGGCCTTGACGCTGCCGATGGCAGTTCCAACCGGGGAAGATTCGGGAATGCGAAGGTGGATCGTATCTGTCAGCAAGACAAAGAGCTGGTCAAGAGCTGCACAGTCCATTATACACTTAGCAAGTAACACTGTACTTTGGGCTATGTAGTAGCTGATGGTGTATTTGTATACATATTTTATTCTAGAGAACTCACTTTTAGAACTGAGAGACTGAGCAAAATAGGGTACAGAGAATTATGCTATGGGAAAAGTTTACGTACGAAGTGGAAATGAAATTGCAGAAAATGAAGGTTGAAAATGAACTTTACAGAACATGCAGCCTACAAGGATCACATATGTCACATATCCTTGCTCATGTCATTACTGAAATACTATCAAGAAAGATTATTTCTGTGATCTGTTCAGGCTTCCGTCTCCTTGCTACCATTTCTTTTCCCTTAACATCTAATTAGAATCTCTCTGGATAAATTTTACACATGCTAGCAGCACAAACAACAACCTCAACAATGTCTCCTTCCTCCCTCTCTTCTTCCCTCCCTCCCAGTCTCCAGCTTCCTTGACAAACTATAAGCAGCAGTTTGAAATCTCACCATTCAAAATTAAATAAGATACAATATTAAATAAATTTGACACCTTAATGCAGAGAAATGTTTTTTGAAAATACACAAGTAGAGTGCAGCTGTGTCTGCAAAAGCGGTGAATTTAAGTTTAAATAAGACTCAAAAATATTTTCATTTTTGTTTTGTGCTTCTTTGCATGGCTTAAATGTATCCCT